>PNEQ01022677.1:0-12596 GCA_003012365.1 Medauroidea extradentata
GTTGTTTAATGGCTTGTGGCCTTTACCTTTTGTATCAAAACTCTATGCTTAATATTTGTGAAACCAACTGTCAATGGAATCCTATGTAACGATTTGTTCAATATACAGCCCTTCGAACATAATTCCTCCCTGACTCATGTTTATTCGTAGTGATAGTCCCTGTGTCTGTGTGTGAACTTTAAATGAGTACGCTTGTGGGAAAGGGGGTTAGTGGAAATTGAGGCCGGACAGCTTGTCCAAGTATTTCGGCCGTGATTGTTCACGAGACCGTGGTGATACGGTTTCAACCTACATAGTTTGTTTTACATTTTGTTGTATGAAAGACGACAGTGTTTAGCAAAGTTCATTTCATGAAATAATTACACTAAAGTCGCGGTAATCCGGCTTAAACATTTGAAGAATGAAAAAAAAAATTAAACTACTCTATTCCTACAATTTCACTGCAACTAGTTTTTTTAACGTGTGTATGCATTAAAAGAGAGTTGCAGCCTTACATTTAATTCAAATGCAATACCGTGACTAACACTGCATAATTTATTTAATACAACATCACATTTATATTTAATACAACTTCAAATTTATATTTATTATTTAATACAACTGCACATTTATATTTATAGTACGTACTGGGCCTTGGGAGATAAATCTGGACATGTCTCTGGGTTCCATTAGCCAATTACTGTTGTTTATACTACATGAAGTAGGTGGGAACATTGGTGGCTTGTGGTCCGTTGGCGTCTCGCCCCGCAGGGCCTGCTTGCAAGACTACCTCCCTAGCAGTGAGAATCCCCCAAGAGTTGCCCACCAGCCAATCTCCAATCAGCTGCCAATCATGCCTTTGGCTATTAAGGTCATGCTTCATGTTTTATAAAGTTCAGGTTTATTCATGTCTGCTCCTATCCGCCACCTCAATGGTCAGATACCAAAAATCTCCTCTGCTGTGCATCTGTTCTTTCCAAATGAAACCACAATCATTAAAAATATTAATGACACTGAACATAAAGAAAATTCTTATGTATGCAAGTAGTTAATATCTGCGCTCTGCTGAGGTCAGCGGTAGCTGTTAACAACAAAGATAAGTTCAAGGTTCTGAATACAATACTCTCTTCTCCCCTTTATTTTCTTTCCTATCTTCTGCTCTAGGGTCCTTTGTCACGAACTGAAATTTGACTGTGTTACATGATTACAAGTTAATCTTATGCTATACATTATTAGAAAGCAATGTATTAGATAAACTTAGTTGTAATAACTTCTAACTTACAGATGAGATAAATTATGCTTAAATTAGTTTAAATTTTCCCCTAAATAACTTTCATACTTCATATCTGCTATAGAACCAAATTACAGTCAGCTCAAAGTTGCTAGCTGGTACCTTCAAGTATTTCAGATGCATCTTACACAACATCGAAAAGCTGGATACACTCATGAATGTGTACATATAATATAAAACTATTCTTACTTTTAAAAGATAAAATATGGCCAGACGTATCACGGTATCTGCTCAACTACAGTGTATGTTCCTCATAAAATTTTTGTATGCAAACATATATTACGTTAATAAAATAAAATGACTATGTTTCTATAAGGTACTGTATGCACATGATGTAATGAGAGTGTACATACAACCATGTAACAGAAATAATAGAGCGAGAGAGTGTATGAGAGTGAGAGAGTGAGTGAGCATGTGAGAGAGAGTGTGTGTGAGAGAGTGTGTGTGAGAGAGAGTGTGTGTGAGAGAGAGTGTGTGTGAGAGAGAGTGTGTGTGAGAGAGTGTGTGTGAGAGTGTGAGAGTGTGAGAGAGAGAGTGTGAGAGAGAGTGTGAGAGAGTGTGTGAGAGAGTGTGTGAGAGAGAGTGTGAGAGAGAGTGTGTGAGAGAGTGCATGAGAGAGAGTGCATGAGAGAGAGTGCATGAGAGAGAGTGCATGAGAGAGAGTGCATGAGAGAGAGTGCATGAGAGAGTGTGTGAGAGAGAGCATGTGTGAGAGTGTGAGTGAGTGTGTGTGTGAGAGAGAGTGTGGGTGAGTGTGTGGGTGAGTGTGTGTGAGAGACAGAGTGTGTGAGAGTGAGTGTGAGAGAGAGTGTGAGAGAGTGAGTGTAAGAGAGTAAGTGTGAGAGAGTGAGTGTGAGAGAGTGAGTGTGAGAGAGTGAGTGAGAATGTGAAAGACAGTGCATGTGTGAGAGAGAGTGTAAGAGAGTGATGAGAGTGAAATGGTGAGAGTGAGTGAGTGTGTGTGAGAGTGAGTGTGTGTGAGAGTGTGTGTGAGAGTGAGTGTGTGTGAGAGTGAGTGTGTGTGAGAGTGAGTGTGTGTGAGAGTGAGTGTGTGTGAGAGTGAGAGAGTGAGTGAGAGAGTGAGTGAGTGATTGAAGGTGAGGGTGAGAGTGAGCATGTGACAGAGTGAGTGAGAGAGTGAGAGTGAGAGTGTGGGTGTGAGAGAGAGTGAGTGAGCGAGCATGTGTGTGTGAGCATGTGAGAGAGAGAGTGAGTATGTGAGAGAGAGTGAGTATGTGAGAGAGTGTGAGTGAGAAAGTGTGAGTGAGAGAGTGTGAATGAGAGAGTGAGAGAGTGTGAGAGAGTGTGAGTGAGTGAGTAAGCAACCACATGTGTGCACATGTGTGAGTGTGTGTGTGTGTGTGTGTGTGTAAAAAAGCAAAAAACTAACAAGCTGTTCCGTTGTGCTCTGTGTTTCGTGTAAGGCAAGAAGGATGAATCATGCACGCATCGGCCAGTCCTATGTTGACATGGTAACGTGACTTGCCTGTGTTGCGTGGGAAATGGTGATTGTGCAGGGGCGCTGAGAGAGGAGACGGAAAGCGATGCTAAGTTATGGAAAGACCTGAGCAACCCCGAGCATCACGATACTTGCCAAATGTCCTGCACAGTTTCAGATGTCAGACACAAGTGCGTGCACAGCAAGCTGAGAGCAAGACAACCCAAGGTCAGCCGGCCTATCTCCCCTCCCCCATTCTACACAACCATACAGAGTGCGCGGGCTGACTCACCACCACACGTGATACGGTACACTGTGTTTTCAACGACTTACAATGTCTGTATAATGAATTCTTAATTATTTTTTCACACTAACACAATGGAAATGGGCATGCCACACTGCGTTTATACCATTTTTGTGACAAGGAGAGACTGAAGATAGTTTTTTAGATTAAAATTTTTTACAGAGGCGTCAGGCTATTAAAATTGTTTGTATTTTATTTTTAAAATTGTATTTTTACACCAGAGTTGACTGAATAATATAAACTATAAAAAAAACTGTGAATTTTTATGTATAGGATGTTGGGTGGGTCAAAATTAGCCCAATATGTCTCTATTTCTCTATTACAACCCTCCCATCTTTACAACCCTTTTCCCGGAAACCACGAGGGATCATAACAACGGGATTCTACTGAACTTTAGTTACAGTAGAGCCCTGTTCAAACATTTTTCAAGGGACCAGAGACATTTAGACTTAATAAATGGGAAAACTTTATAATAGGGTAATTTTCAATTGAAAAATATGTCTGTGGACCAGAATAAGGTAGCTTTATAGACAGGAAAAAGTTATAAGTGGGGAGGTCATAACAGGGTGTAAGATGTCCTCGACGGTGGCTGACTACACAATTGATGTGTGTGTCCCTGCCGATCAATGATATTAATTTTAACAGTTCTGCCATGGTCTAGCTAAGCGTGTATGTTAAAATAATAGAGTCAATATTGAGGTGACAAGTTACTTGATACTGCAGCAAATGGTCCTCGTTCACCATGGAACAGAATAGACCTGGTCACTGATTCGCGATTCAGCCTAGTCACACAACTCCGTGCTGCATGTAAATTATGCTAACAATGGCTGATTCAAAAGCTTTGTCGCATCTCTGTCCTTAAGGGCGCGATTCCCGTCTCTTTGGCCTGGCAAAGCACGAAAAACTAATTCAACCAATCGGCTTGTTAATGCTCGCAAATATCGTCCTGCTAATACTCGCAAATCGTATCCCGGGACAGACACACTGTCGGCAACACTTCCGCGAGACGCAGCCCAGCCCCGAGGACGGCAACATGTCCGGCAGTCTCGAGCACTGAGATACATCTCTTTTCTCTCGAACACCGCGTCTCCATGCCAAGCCAGCTACACTGATCCCTAGTTCCTTTCAACCAATCAGAAACCCTGTTATAATTAAACTCAGTTTGCCGACTGCTAAGAACTCAGGCCTTTGCGAGTGTATCAAGTATCTAATTAATTAATCAAAATCACTAATTTACATGTTTGTTCATACCCTTCAATTCTATCACACAAATTATTTTTATTTTTAACTAAATTTATATTTAATTTACATTTTAAATTCAACTGCCTGGCAGCAACCGTTGCAGGCATCTTATTTCTGTCTCTTTCTAACACTCTCGTGCCCAGTGGGGCATACAAAGCACTCTTCCCCTCAACAATTTGTCAATCCCCTCAACACATACATGGCCTGCATTCTGCTTCCTGCAGCATGACGAAACTAAATTCTCTACAGCATCATCATACTCTAGTATAATACAAATCTTACATATTTTCTTTATTACTAATCTAATACTAATTTAATTAAAATCTACACCTTTCACAGAGTCTGGAACAGTTTGAATCATCTCTGTAGCCCAATTATTACTCTTTCTAGGTGTGTTCAATTAGAGTGAATTATTCTGCTACAGTAAGTTTATGTACAATTTTCCGTGCTGATTGCAGCTACCACTCACCAATAAAAGATCTACATTTAAATAAAATTAATGGCCCCTTACGCTATCACTGTGACCAATTGCAAAATTCTATATACATAAATACACACTAGATGCAATGCCAAATTGGTATATTACAAGGGTTACACAACTGAATTAGTTTAAGGGAGAATAATCTATAGAGGCCTACTATAGGCAAGCCAGGTTGGATACCTCACAGTACGTAACTGCTACTTTTCACATCAATTTTTTTTATGTTTATTTTGCAGTCTGTGTGTCATTTATTTTTAAAACATCCATAAATTTAATGCATAAGGCACTAACTGACTATGCAAATAATAAGTCTTTTTAGGAGTGCGCGAATCCGTGAATTTTGTTTTGAACCGAACTCTAACTATTTCCAATCAACATCTGTTGCAGCTCGATAGGGAGCAACGTGGGAGTTTGTTCAGGCAACTCCCCCCGCCCCAGCATCCAAGTGGTTTACGTCCGCGCGCCGGCATTACCATATTTAAAACACGTGTGTGGCGGCGCATTGGAGCATGAGGAGGTGCCAGGGAGGTGGAGTCAGGCGGCCGGCAGAGGACACGTGCACCCAGAAGGGTGTCCTTCCACCCAACCCTCTGCCGCTGAGTCAGCGAACCTGGGAGAGAGGTGCGGAGGGAGAAAGCTGCGTGCACCGATGCACGTGCACACAGGTGTGGCGAGTGCTCACCCCTTCATCCCCTACTTTGCCCTCCCGAGCATGTATAAAAGCGGTCACACAGCCGCGGAGCCGAGCTTTTTTCCGCTACTACCAGGTCGAGGAAACATCTCCCGGGACTAGCAGGACAGCTAGTAGTTATCATCAGGCAGTTCAGGAACATAGTTGTATTGTGTGAGGGTCGGGAGCCCAGTGACTATGAGTAACATCTTGAGAACTTAAGGGGACTTTGTTAGCAAGGAAGGCTCTTGCGAGTTTCAGGGATAGGGACCCGTCCTGGGTCAAGGCTAGGCATCACTTCCAGCGGTCAAACGAGGGGGGCACTCATGACTGTTGGAATAAATTAGATAATCTGGATCAGTGTGTGCCATTCCCGTAGTAGCGAGACCAAAAATCCCCAGGTCCCTTCTCCTCATCCAGCTCTCTTTTATCGCCATCATTTCATGGGGAACTAGTCAACTAGGGCCTAGTGGGGAGGGGACAAGTGCCAAGCCCTGGTGGACGAAGCTCGGGGTACTTTGTGCCGTCACTGTTGGGCTAAGGTGGGTGTGGAAGCACGTCTTGCCGGGCTCACTGTGGTTGGGCGGGGTCCCATACTTTCCCAGTGTGGTGGGAAGATCTGCGCTTGCCTAGTGTGGCGTAGTGACCCGCATGCCTGGGTGGTGTGGTCCTTGGGCTTCCTGTACAAGGGAGAGGCACCCAATTAGCGGGAAACAGAGGTGGTAGGCTAGCCCGGTTCGTGGAGGACCTGGTCGGACGCTGTCAGGCTACGGTGGGCATTGAAGCACGTCTAGCCGGGTGTGCGGCGGTCGGCTCAGGTCCCACGCTCACCTTGTGTGACACGGGCCCTGCGCAGGGTGGTTGGACATGTCTGTCGCCCCAGCGATCCCCGAAAGGGGTGGGACAACCCCCTAGTGCAGGTGTGGGGTTAGTTGTTGCCCTCTCATCCACCCCCATATGTAACCTTCATGCCTTACCAACACTCCTGCGATAGGCACCGAACCAGGTTGCCCCGAGCTGTCCGGCAGGCGAGGCGCCTCCAACGGGAGACACGGGAGGTCGCATGTAGCAGGAGCCCCATCACCAAATCTGTCCCGAACCCTGACTCCGAGAAGGTAGACGACCCACACCAGGTGGCTGGGAAGGCCCCCCTTCACACTGCAAGACAACAGGAGCGGGAAGTGGCGGCCCAGCAGAGGAAGGAGCAGCGAGAGCAGGCGGAGGCCTGGGGGAGATGGGTATCCCCCGATTTTAACCAGTGGGAAGAGTCCCACCAGCGATACCACCATCCCACCTCTGCCCCTTTTACGGATGAGACCCTCAGTAGGTGGCCGTTAGTTTTAGTTGAGGTAGATACAGGGATCCATCCCATTGGTGAACTGCGGGCACAGCCCCGCGAGGTGGTGTCAATGCAAACCAGTCTGCAACAATGGATGGTCACCCAGACTGACCGCAGAAGAGACTCTACTACACCAGGGGCAGCAGCATAGGTACAGTACTCTTATTGAAAATGCCGGTGCAACACATCACTGAACCTGAACTGGAACTTTCAAATATTTAACCACAGCATCTTATTTCTCATGATAAAAAAATTGCTTACAAAATTTACTTACACCAACAATCTTGCTCAAATTAAATAAGCCTTAGTAAGCTCCATCAGAGACAAAATACTAACATTTATTAAAACTAGATATATTTTTGTGGAAGTTAAAAAGGTAATAATATATTTTCATAATTATCTAATGCCCGTTTTATGGTAGAACTTTAATTAGTGTCGGCCTACATAAAAACCAATTTCATATTCAAAATTTGAATACAGAACAAAATAGTACACAATAATTTTAAAACTTACTTTAAATACATTTCAACACTACTATTTTTCCATTTGTTTGGTTTACCTCGTGCGTTAGTTCAAAACAAACGGTATAGTCACTATAGACTATGCATATCAATTGTGTTTCAACAATTTGGGAACACAGAATAGTGTGAATAATCGACGATTAATATAATTGATAATATTAATTACATTTGGCAGTTGTTTTCAATGTTCTATGGGGTTCTTTTTATTCTTCTCCATACATGTTTAGTACGCCTACACTTGAATGTTGGCCATAATGAGATAGAGTCCAATATATTTGTTATATTTTTGGTGACCATTCATTGACGACAGTAGGAAAACATTATTTTTTTTCAGTGTTCATATAATGACCAAACTATGGTGGTAAACATAATTTTTAACTGAGTTTAGAGAAATGATATTATAGATTAGGTGGTATTTCAGCAGGCGTAATTGGATGTAGTACACATAAAAGACGCCGCCAAATGTTTTTGTCCGGGTTCTTCTTGTTTCCAACCCCAATTGCGAAATATCTCTGTCACGGGTGGTACCTTGTTTAAAAAGAAATTGCAGATTTGGTTATTTTACGAGTCTGAAAATTGTTTGGTGAAAACTTGTGTAAACAAACCAGTCGTGGCAATTTTAATTGCAGAATTGAGCATGGCTTGGCCAAAGGAGAAAGTTAAATCACTCTGAGTAAATTAAAAGTTATCATAAAAATCCTACACCAAAATACAGATATTTTTTTTTTTCACAACTGTAAAACTGACTAGGTACGTAGCACAGTGTGTCATGATATAACCTCCATAACAACTTTGAACTTGTACATCAACCTTAACACGAACCCGAACCATTTTTGGGTTCAGTTCGAATTCAAATTTTTGAATGTTCGCATAGTTATAATAACATTCACTACTGTGTTGTTTACAACAGCGTTCTGGGCACCATTAAAATGGTAGATGATGGTTGTTACCTCTGCGTTTGTCCGTGCTTAAGTATTTATAATTCTAACGTCTATGTTCTTACGTGTTCTTATAAGTAGTAAGATGTGATTTAATAAGAACTAAGCATGGATAAAATAATGCCACATATATAAGAATGCAGAAATCACTATTTCTCACGAAGTTCATTTTTAATTTGCAAACAGTAATGTAGGTTAGGTTAATGTGGAGGTGTGTGTTTATGATGTGCCATGAGCTTTATTTTACGATAAATAAAGGGTCGTGTGGCAATGACAAAATATCTATACTGGTGAATTCCGGCTTTTCATTGAGTTAATAATAAATTTCGTAAATAATTAAGTTTTTTCCCAGGAAAACCCTTTTTTCGCACAAGATTTCTGGTTGCATTTTTCTCGGGAATTTTACCGAAAGTCAGGTTCCCACACATCTCTAATTCAAAACATTGCAATCAACTGTATTTCTTGTACTGAATAAATATTGTACTGTTTTATTTTGTGAGTCTCAAAACAATCCTTAAACATTTAATGAAAATATGTAAAACAATTATCTTTAAAACCCATATGACAATTGTAAAAATGAGAAAAGAGAACTCACCAGTGTCTTCAGTGATTTCAACGCCTTCCATGTCGCAGAGCAGGTGGTCTGCAACAGAGGGGTGGGCTAACACCTTGCCCTCGTACATGAAATCTGAGATCCAGCGCATGATGCTGGCGTTCATGCGGTGCTGCACTGTCAGCATGCGGACACAGCTGTCCTTCAGCCGGGCGATGGCACGCTCCATCAAGCTTAGCTCCAGCTCACAAGGGGACGGGGAGTGCACAGTAGGGGGCAGCTGGAGGTGGTCACCTGCAAGGACTGCCTTCTTGGCCCAGGGTAATGCCACCCAACTAGCTGCCTCCATCGCCTGCCGTATGCACACATCTACCTGTTACTGCTTTGTGACCTTTAACAACTGTACTGTCTACTGGAGCCTGTGGCTGATACAATCACACTACTACAGCTCAGCTATATACAGTAGAACCCCAATTTAACTAAATGCCTCGGGTCACAAAAATGTTTACTCTAAATCAATCTTTCGTTAAAACTGACTTCCAACTTCATACATATTGACTTCCAACTTCATATTTTTAACCCACACCACCACACTCCGCCCACCCAACAAAAAAAATTTAATTATTGGGCCTGTTTTGTTGGAATTTAAGGATTTTATTTATAAAAAAGTATGTTAGTCAACAACAATAATGTACCGCAGTTACCATCAACTGGTAAGCCACAGCAGTGAAAGTAAAAAATTCAGCAAAAAAACATTAATAAACTTTCAGTGTAATGTACATTGAGTGTGCACCTGTCCTGTCAGGCCATCCACACGCCATCAACATGTATGAAGTAATGACTCACAGTCGAGCCATCTATCTTTATGTATCACTTCCCAAGACAACTGTAAAATAATAAACAAACATGTGCAGCAGTGGCGATTATAGCTTGAAGGCCGCTGCGCTGGTTCAATAACAAACTGGTTACTGCTTGCTAGAAATAGGGCACTTGAGCGATTTTTTAGCATAGGCAAAACTTAACACTTATGATCATGGTAAAAAAATTCATTATGAAACGTCTGCATAACTAATGTAACTGTGTGTATTATTTTCTGTAAATATGCTAGTTTTATTACGAGACGCACAAGAAAATAATCACGCTAGATACCTCTGCCTTCTATCGGTTATAGAATTAACCAGTAAAACAGGCTGCACTTGTAGCGCATTCTGATGGCGGTACGAAGCACTATTTGTGTATTAGTTCCTGTGCTGTCTGCTACTAGGCTGGGTACCTATATTCTCGTTTACACGCCAGCAGCCAGCATCAAGATCTAGGCACGCACTTGTTAAGCAAAACAGCATCGCTCACTCGCCTGTGCACAGTCAGCTCAAAGTCAATTCCGCAGCCAAAGTTTTCAATGAATTTTTTTTGTTCGGCTGAAATTTTAAGACTATTTCCAGAGAAATAGTATACGTATACAGCGGCCAGTGAAAGTATTTTAAGAGCAATACATTACAATTTATAATTTATTTTATCAAAGTTACTTAGTTGTTTCATAAATTTTTGATAATTTTTTGAAGGTTCCTAAAATCCTTTCCTTATACAGTCGACTCTCTATCTACCGAAAACGCATGTACCGAAATTCCGCATCCACCGAAAAATTTCTGTAGCCCCGCCAAAATGTATATATAAACAATGTTAAAAAAATCCGCATCTATAGTTGATTGAATATTCGATCCATCGAAACATTTTGAGGTCCCGCCGCTCAAATTTGCATGGAATTATCGTTTGTTGAACAAGAAAAAAGTATCAATTCCACATCTATAAACAAAAACTGATAAACGAAACAACATAACCACTTACCTCGGCACTATAAGATGATCATTTTAAACACACAAACGTAAAATCTCACGCAAACGGCATCCAAAATTTTTTTTAATGCACACAGACACTCGTGAAATCCATTTTGTTTTCCGCAATTACATATTTTTTGCCGCTGGAACGTTAACGTATGGAAGGTAAACACATTTTTTTCATTTTAAGTCGTAAATAAAAAAACATTGTGAAAGGTTGAAATGTTATGTTAGATAATACCTATTTACATCAACTAAATTTATTAATTTTTATATTTTGGGTTTGGTGTACATAGAACTTATGGCACCAATGCCAAAATTCTAAACAATAAGCGATGGCAACAACAAAACATATTGGCAGGCAGCCATGTTGTGTGTGGGACCGAAGCTAAACAAAGCAATGAGACGGGCGTAGCACAGTGGTGCCAAATTGCCGCACTTTTGAGACTGTGGAACTTATTTCCATCAATAAGAGGTTATGCACGTGTTTTTAATGACCCGGTTAATATAAAAGTTAAAGCTCGTTCACAATTGACATGGCTTAAATAACATTATTTACACAGCATAACAAGTGAAACGGTCTGTACACAATCGGCGTAAAATATACGAAAAAAAATTCTTGTCTGACCAATTGGAAAAATTTAGACAAAAGAATAAATAATTTTCCATTGCATGGAAATTTTTGCGGCAACAGCCTTGGTGACGTACCACGATCCTATTGGCCGGCATGAAATACCTGGCATAAGACACTCGGAGATGGCCATCTTTAACGCACGCCACATATTTTACACTATGTAAGTCATGCCATGTAATAGTTCTGAACGTCTCCGTTCAACGTACAGGTCTTCACTTTCTTACGCGGTGTATTTTATTTGCGCCATGTCGATTGCGAACGGGGCTTTACATGTAAATATGGTTTTAATACTTTAAGTGAATGGCTCATTTCTCTTTTTCAAGTGAACATGGCGTGACTAAGTAAAATTGTTAGGACTCTAGATGAAAGGTTATACTCTATCCATTCTAAGGTTGCAGCTAATTCATCCAAGTGAATGTCAATAACATTTTTGCACAGCGTAAATTTCATTTGAAATATTGAAAAATACAAGGTAATTACGCTAAGGCACAATCACAATGTGAGGAATCGAGATACAATTCAATTGCTTTGATTTATTCCGTTAGCAATTTTTATTTCTGCTGCAACCTTAGAGTGGACAGAGTATAGGCATTATTGAAGAAGTAAAACAAAATCCGAACGAAAAACAGTTGATGCTGCTGCATGCCTCGGACTTCCAATCTCGATGCTTAGTACAATTTTGTCGAAGAAGGCTGAAATTCAGGAACAGGCAAGTAAATGTGGGACGTCCAGCAAGAAGCGCAAGTCTGGTAGGGAATCAAAATTCAAGGAAGTGGAAGATGTTCTCTATGCATGGTACCAGCAGGCCAGATCTTCCAACATTCCCATAGATGGGCCAATTTTGAAAGAAAAGGGACAACAGATTGCATTAAGGCTTGGGGTTGAGGACTTCTCTGCTTCTTGTGGGTGGCTCTCCAGGTTCAAAGAGCACAATGGATTAAGTTTTAAGAAGTTGTGTGGCGAAAGTTCAGCTGTTAGTAATGAAACCACAGATCTTTGGTTTCGTAACCTCCCAAAAATTCTGGAAGACTATGAACCAGAAGAAGTGTACAACGCAGATGAGACAGGGCTATTTTACAATTGCTTGCCTGACAAAACACTGGCAATAAAGGGTGAAGCATGCCATGGAGGTAAAATGTCGAAGGAGCGGTTAACAGTCTTGCTGTGCACCAACAGCATTGGTACTGATAAGTTGCAGCCTTGGGTAATAGGAAAGTACCAAAAACCACGGTGTTTAAAGAACACTAAATGCCTTCCTGTTAGGTATCATTCAAACAGAAAAGCATGGATGACTGCAGAGATCTTCACAAAGTTTTTACAGTTTCTGGATTGTAGTATGGGTGTTCACTATAAGAAGATGTTGTTATTCGT
>PNEQ01022679.1:0-18440 GCA_003012365.1 Medauroidea extradentata
AGGTCGAGTTCGTCATATGTTCTTTCACTAATGTTGTATTCAAATAGGAAAATACACGGAACTACGTACAATAAATCGCTACCAACCATACAAGCAGTAAAGTAACTCTTGTTAGTGGTGATGTATATGCAGTAACGGCTAGTGATTTTTTTCAAAGGTTAAATCTTTAGTGCTCACTTTATTCCGAATGGCCTATAGAGTTCACTAAGCATGCAGTACCTTATAACTTTGGATCTCTTACGTATCTATGGAGGTTTTGGTGTCCAGTATGAAATTACGTAGTTAATTTGTGTACTGTATGAGAATCAGACAAAGCTTTGGCAACCAGCACTGCACCGTGTATTAACTGTTACCAGTGCTATCAGACTAATAATGTTTCCATGTGGAAGGTTTACATTTTTTTATATTTTTGCTATCAACAGTTTTTCAGTCCTTAAAAATATTTTAAAAAGTCCTTAGAAGACCTTATTTTTCACAGTACCAAGGGAGAACAAACCATGTTTATGCATACACTACATTTACGCCTTTTAACACATCCTCTATCACTTTTTTTTAGACTCAGGGAAACTGCAAAATACAAAATGCTGTCTACAGTGTATCTATACAATCCCTTAAGAGCACTAAACACTTGTAGTGGCTGGCTGTGTGTCTGTGTTTGCTTACTGTCATTTGAGTACATGCCAAACGCAAATCCAACACCAAGAAAATTATGCCCTCTATACTGTGAGGAAAAAAATTAGCTGGTTTGAGTAGCGTATAGGGATTCATTTCTACCATAAAATTAAGTCACTCTGTAGTTACCAAATAGGTATACTAACCCCACATCTTTTTTTTTCTCTTCCACCAATAGAGGTTGTCCACAACAACTTACTTTCGGAGTAAACTTCTCTGCAGAAACCTGTCAACTTCAGCTTTAACTTCTGCCTGCATTGCAAAGAGCATCTCATAACACTGAAATGACCCCTCCTTTAGCACCACATCGGCTTCTGCCTCCGAGATAATTCCTATCTTCGGTTGAAATGCAGATTTGTATTCTTCCATGAAACCACTGATGATTACTTCCCCATTGTTAAGAAGAAATTTCACTGACCAGTATTTGATGAATGTGTTGCCTGTAAATTTTCTTGTCACCATATCTTTCCATTTCAATTGCAATAATTTCAATCAATTCCTTCACAATAAAGTGAGCAACGTTTTCCCTAGCTATGTGCCACAAATATCCTTTGTTGACCTTGATACTCCTCTAGAATATGACACTCTCCAATTATGGTTAAAGGCTGCCTCAAATAAGTTCTTATGATTAATGCTGTTTTGGATTTTTTCAATTTAAATTACATTAAGTTTTCTTTGTACATGCAACCAAGAAAACACAGTACCTGTATCATAACCTTACCTCTCTGTCAACTACTGTATTTAACAAAACATTAACTCTAAAACTATTTGCTCAGCTGTCTGCTACACTTAAATCAATGTTTAGAAACTCTAACTCTCTTTTATATACCTCTTTGACCCAGTCAACCTTTTGGACCCAACATGCGCTTGGAATATGGCCCCTTCCTTACTGGCATTATAAATGTAATTTGCTAACAGACTCTATGCAGGCAAATTATATCCACTACTACATAGTAACATGTCTTATTCCTTCATTGATTCCATTTGTTTGGATGCAACTCCCAGTTCACCGATGCTGCTGTGATTATCACCCATGCACCATTAACATCGTGAACGTCATTGTTTTGTTGTTGCATCACTCTAGTCAGGGCCGGATCTACAGATTTCCCTACGGGGGGCAAAAGTGCATTTTGCCGCCCCCCTCAAGATTTTTTGGTTAACTACATTTTTATTAACCTTAAATATAAAATTGAATATGTACTTAATCATATGAATATGAAATGCATAATTTTATTTCTTTGCACAAACACGTAACCTTATTATAAGTTCAGTCTGAAATTTAAAAAAACTGTTTCTACGCAATATACGTTTAATAAAAATATTTAATAGATATACTGTGTTCTCATTTCTTAGATAGAAATACATTTGATATACATAATACATTCATACACATTTACATGGAAATATAATAATCTGTTTAACTTCACTTTCCGATTGTAATGTCCATTATGAAAATGTGAGAAATGAAATGTTATACTTTAACTTTCCTCGCTTTCTTGTTTGCAAAACTCTCAATGAGATCGTCGTAATCAATAGTGTTTGCTACATCCTTTTCTATTGCTATCAGTGAAAGGCTTGTAAGTCGTTCCTGACCTCAAAAAGTTCTTAACTAATTTCAGTTTGCTGAAACTTCGTTCGCAGGTTGCAGATGTTGTAGGAAGAGTAACGTAAATTCTCAAGGCTACGCACACATTCGGAAAGGCATCTTGTAAATTGTTCTCATACATAAGTCTTAATAACTCAAGAGAATTAAGCTGTTCAGGATTTTGGCAAAATTCTTGTACCTGGTCTTTGAACACCTCAAGTTCGGTGGTGAATTCCGAAACATTTAAATCTTCAAAATAGGTACTGGCTAAAGAAGCAGCCTTTGCTCTCAGTTCTGATGAACTGAGATCCATCAGATTTTGTCCATTCAAAAAGGAAAAATTTTCGTTGAGTGATTTTGTACACTGTAGCCTTGTGGTCAGTTCTAACAGTACTCTGTCAAATACCATTTTGAAGGATTGCTCAAAACGTTCTATGCTAGATATAGTTCGGGACTCGTCTTCAGCCTGTTCACCTGGCATCCTCTTCCTCTTCGTAATTCTTTTTTCTTTCAGGGTCGGCTCCACAGATATTTTTTTCGCATTTGTTTCTGCTTCTTGGTACCAAGCTTCATATGTCGAATTTCTTAATCTCTGCAAAGTTTCCTTCAGCCCTTCCATCAAATGTACTGATCTAGATAACAAAATATCACTCTTCTGAATTTCTTTGTTGACACAATCAATTTACTTTAAGATGCAGTTCCATATTGTCAAGTTCATAATAAAACCAAAGTCTTTTATAGCTTCTCGAAGACTTTTTGCCTCAGATTTCGACTCGGGAAGTAAATTGCCTTCTAGTATTTGTTTCAGAGCCTCAGATACTTCGCAAATATTGCTGGTTAAGACACCCACAGCTTCTGATTTTGCAGACCATCGAGTTTGGCTTGATCCCTTAAGGTTGCTTTTCATATGAAACTTCATTACTTCCCAGCGTTCAGTCGATGAAACAAAATAGCAGAAAAGTCTCTGGACTATCCCAAACACATTAGCTGCCTCTGGATTTGCTGTACAAGCATGCAGTCCTACCAGATTAAGTGAATGGGCCATGCATGGAACATACACTGCAAATTTGTGTTCTTCTCTGATTCTGGCCTGTACCCCTTTGTATATACCAGCCATATTAGATCCGTTGTCATAAGACTGACCCCCCGACAGTTTTTTATGTTGATGGCATCTTTGGTCAGCTTACATAAAATAGTTTCCGTTATGTGTTTTCCAGTATTTCCGTGAACTTCTACAAAATCAATAAAACTTTCTCATACTTCACATTTTCCATTTTCATTAATTTTTACATATCTTATTACCTGGCTCATTTGTTCGGTATGTGACACATCAGGTGTACAGTCAAACATAATAGTGTAGTACTTTGCTTGCAAAACATCATTCAAAATATTTCCACGAATTTTGGCAGCCATTAGGTCTATCACTTCATTCTGTGTTGTTTTTGATAGATACGAAACTTGTCCTTTTTTCAAATGTTGCAAAACGTGTGAAAAATTTGGATTGTATTTTGCCAGAAGTGCAATCAAGTTCAAAAAATTACCCTGGCCCTTTGATGTAAAATTATCAGAGCAAGCTGCTGCATTCTCGTCAGAACCTCTATAAGACAGGCCATTAGAGGCAAGGAACAAAACCACATCGATCACAGCATGCAGAATGTGTCGCCATTTCTTTATTTCCTTCTCGATTGATTTCTCCAGTTCTTTGTTTATTCCACATTCTACACTCATAGTTTTCAGCAACATTCTCCATTTTACCACATTCGCTGTGTGTGTAGAGGAACATTCGCGTTGCTTCAGTTTTTCTGAACATTTTTTCCAGTTGGTGAAACCTGTAGTCTGTAAAGACAAACCTACTGCTCCCACTGAAGTTGAAAGGTTGTGAAAAAGTTTGCAGGGAGCACAGAAAAGGGCATTTTGTGATTTTGAGTAGGTCAACCAGCTTCTTTTGATTTTCTCTCCATTCGACAATACTTAATACCTCATGTCAGAAGTCAAATGTCGATTTCCTCTTACAGGTGATTTCAACTCAATGCAGTTCGGGTACTCACTCGATAATTTTGCTGTTTCATTACTCAGAAAACAGCGTGTCGTATCACAAATGTTTTCAAAAAGGGGCCAAGTAGCAGGATCCGATGGTTCAATAAATACATTTCTTTTCGACAAATTTTCTACCTGCTGTAATTGTGGTTCTTCTAGCTGTACTAACTCTTCTTCCCTGCCTCCAGCCACTGTATAATCCATTGGAAAAATAACTTTCTCTACAAATTCTATACAATCCTTTAACAAAAATGTTACTTCTTTTAATATCTCTCCATCTGTGGTTCCAGTCTCCTCTTCTAAGTGGTCAACTTGTGTGTGTTTGGTTTCTCTTCTACTTGCTTCCTGTGAGTCTAAAGACTGCGGTAATTCGCGTATCCTTTCCCCTCTTGAGAAATATTTTCTTCCAAACAAAGTGTGGATGATACAGCAGAAGTGCGGCTTAAAGTACACAAAGAAACGTCTTCTCTACCTTTAATGCTAAAACTGCAACTTGCTTCTGATTCCAGTGTCTTTGTTATAGATAAGTCCGTGTCAGAGCAAATGTCTGTTTCCACTGTATTGTCTTCATCAGTTTCTTGAAGTATGGAATAGTCGTTACATTTCTTCAGCCATAGTTTCATTTGAGTAGAACTTTTCTTTTCTTCTATTTCCTTTTTCTGTGCTGCTTTTCTGTAGGAAGCACCAGACAGTTTTTTTCTTGGAATCATGATTAATCTGGGGGGAAAATGTATACTCGTACACAGTGTGCACTACATATAGTGGAACAACATTCTCTTAAGGACGCTGCCTACTTGGAGATATTTACGTTTTAGCTCATAACACAGGGACTGAGCGGCACAGACAAGCACATCTAATAAATACTACATGGTTACCACACAAAAGCTTCTGAATGGGTGTGCATAATTTAAGTCGCGCTTTGTGTACCTATGGAACTTTAAGCATTGACGCTGTAATTTTACTGAGCGAAAGGCTTTTGTAAAGTTGAAAAAAGTTGCAGCATCAATTTGACAAATAGCATGCATTTTCATTACGTCTACCAGTACATCTAGAATCCACAGAGAGGCACGTTAAACTGTTTCACAACAAAACTGCACGTTTCAAATTTTCTATAAATCTGTTCAACTAAGGAGATGCCAGTAGGCAGTGCCCTAAATATTTCCGTGTACCTATTTATGTAGCCTATTTAAAGGATACAAGGAAACTGGGAACAGGTAAAAGGTTTCTTGTATGCGTACAGTTTTCGCCAAGCAATGTCAAAATCACATAATATTTCACACATTTTGCGAGCATGATCTATCACACTTTTAAGAACGATTTTTGCGTTTGGATAGAAAACAAATTATAGAAAAGATTACTGTGAATGTAAATAATGTATCATTGTTTATTTTGTTTTGTACAGTGGCCAACTAACAAAAGTACGAGGATGAAATGCAGACGCAAGAAAGAAAACACTTTGTTATGTATAAAAATAATCCATATTTACTGCACAACTGCCGTCGTTAACAACGTACGAGTAAAATTTTAATTCACGAAAAAATTCTCATGTTATTAGTCTGAAAAATGTATGTAAAATGAATACTGTTTTTTTGTTTTAATTTTACATGTGCAACGTAAGGTACTGTAGATAATGTATATGCAATAGGCCTATCTCGTTCATAATTATCAAAGTTCTTAAATTAATAAATGCCGTCGTTCTATTGCGCCATTCCAGCATTTAATGGCCTCAGTAAGTCTTGCACTCCGACGTACTATTTGCAATTTACAACAGGAAATTTAACATATTGTTGTCAAAGTAATCAAGATCTTGTACATTTTTACTAAGTTCTAAAACTAAAATTAATTTGTAACATTTTAGCCACCTTGACTCAGCTTGTAATTACGTAATTATAACTATCCATCGATGATCGACAAGAATGAGATCATTGTAACCGTGCGCACTCAATTACAGGAAAAGGAACTGGCCACTGTCATGCACATATAGACAAATACACACAAGATAAACATAGTAGGTAACACATGTAAATATATGCAACAATGCAAAGGCCACTTCTAAGTTAAACTGAACTGAACTCACCTCTGTAGTCAGTCGCCAACAATCCAAAACAAACTTGATATAAATGTATTTTGTGATTTCGGTACAGATTATACTTTTATACTGACAACATACCAGCTTATTTAATTCACATTACAGCTAAGCTGCCGTAGCGGCGGAGTTTGGGGAGTGAATAACTGGACTGTCTAATAACTTACAGTGTTGCCAACCAAATGAAAAAAGCTAGATGAGACATCTAGCGGTCATTCTTGGAACTACACGTATTTGTTTACGCAACGGACGCCTTCAGCAAACTCAGCGCTGCAACAGCAGTTTACCTGCCGACCAATCAGAAGCCGCGCATTTGAAAAAGCACATTGCTGAGACATCTAGCGGGCAGAGCGAGAACCTTGCAGCCGAGCCGAGGTAAGCGTAGGGCTTTTTAAGCTGGAGAACGACTGCCATGTCCCAGCCTGTAGTATATAGCACAGGCAACGTTGTCACGCACCAAACTGCTTATAACTGCACAAACTAATTACTATGAGACTGAGAGAGCACAGTTGTATCGTTCGGACGCTCCCGACGCTCAAGTTACGGAATAGACTCCTGCCAAAAATAAAAGTGCAGTAGTAATTCGAATCTGCTGGATCTGCCAATATACTTATTTAGGCCTACCTTGGGATATGCCGCCCCCTTCAGGCTGCCGCCCGGGGCATGTGCACCCTTTGCCCCCCCCCCCTAGATCCGGGCCTGACTCTAGTCATATTTTGTTTGGTACATATGTTGCAAGGCTGCTTCCATGATCACAGCTTTTTGCAGTGCTAACCGGATGGTTAGTTTTTCCTCCACAAAATTTCAATTTCCTAACATGCTAGCAAACACATTGCGTAATGTGTCACCAAGAAACTAACCATTATCATAAAACAACATATTTGCAACCTTACAGCACAATGGTCTTTGGAGGTTTTTCTTCAGCACGTAATTGTAATTATTTCACAGGCCCTACAGTAACAAATTCTTTGTAGCATAATGAGCTAACAGTACAGTATATTCACTAAGTCCACATATGACTATGTTCCGGGCAAATTCTTTAGCACAGCATAAGTTTTAAGGCCTAGAACAAACTACACCTTTTGTTGTCCTTAACATTATTTGCCTGAAAATATTGTTCAAGTCTCTCTGCATAACACTCAAAATCTCCTTCCTCGCTGTTAAATTGTTCTATCTTACGCTGCAACATTTTCCTTATCACTTCTACCAAACAAACAAATATTTGTTTAAACTTGTATCGTCACAGCTATTTGTTAACCCACTGGTAACTCCATTTTTTACACCTAAATAGACAATATTCTGGAATAAAACATTCCATCCTCATCACTTTTGTCGTATTTATTGCAAGTGGCATAATACCCATCATTATATAAGTCAGCCATGAAAGTCTTCTGCATTTTGCATCACAACAAAAGAAACTGCACTCAAACCCCCATTACCTAATTATTTAGAGACGGTGAAATTTCGCAAATTCTATGACCTGCATGTTAGAATCAAATATCCTATGCATACTCAAGTCCCGACCATTTGTCCACTAGCTGTTACTCAGTGGAACAACAGACAATGAACAAATACACAGGGCTTGAGAATGCATAGGATATTTGATTACATGCAGGTCGTTGAATTCGTGCTATTTCACCAACTCTACTAATAATACAACATCCTCCAAAACATCACATGACTAAATTAATAAGAGAAGAACCTCAGGGTTTCTTACATGCTGCAGTTTATAATAGTTACCGTATTTACTCGCATAATGGCCGCACCATTGTTTTGAAAGACCTAGAGCAGTATTTTAAAAACTCTGAATAATGGCCGCACCCCATATTTTTCAACATGGGATACAATACAGTAAAACTCTGTTACGACGTTTACCAAGGGATCAGGTTTTGCTATGGACTTCGGCGAGAAAACATTTTAGCCAGAATGACAAAAATGTGATCTCCAAAATGTGACCGTAGCAAACGTTCGTCGATCGGAAGCGCGGCGCGCCGGCACGCACGACTAGAACCTTCGTTTTTCGTGTCTATAAGATGTGGCGGCAGAACCGAGCATCTAGGTACCAGACACGATGAGTCATGCTCGCTTGTTGATGCGCTGTTGCCACGATGAGTCACGCTCGCTTGTTGATGCGCTGTTGCCACGATGAGTCACGCTCGCTTGTTGATGCGCTGTTGCCACGATGAATCACACTCGCTGGTTTACGCGCTGTTGACTAGGGCTGTGCGACATCCAAAATTAGATATCGACATTCGACATGAACCAGATGTCGATAAAAGTTCGACATGTCAACTTCGACACCATGTCGACAATGACACCATGTCGATTACGACACCATGTCGATTTCGACACCATGTCGATTTCGACATTATGTCGATTTCGACATCATGTCGATTTCGACATCATGTCGATTTCGACATCATGTCGATTTCGACATTGTGGCAATTTCGACATAATTTTGATTATTTCCCCGCGTGTCGAACAAGTAAATACTGCCATACATTTTATTATATCTACAGCCCTGCCACGATGCTTCGTAAATTGATATTAGTATTTCGGATAACGAACAAATCATTGAAGCTGGAATGTATGTGTTAAAAATGTTGCTCAGAAAAGCATTATTTTCATATTCAGTTTACCAAGCCTATAAACTGCTTGTTGATGAGCGACACTGCAATGTGCGACCATTTGCTTTGCTGACGTTAGAATAGTATTATATGCGACAGGATTTTCAGCTTTAATCGTCGTGTTGCACCTATTGTGTTGTGGTAGTAGCCACGAGACAATAACACATAATCTGGCAACTGTAAAGGGGGGAGTGGATTAATAATTTGGCATTAATATTTGAATAACTTTGTTTTCATTAAATGCTAACGATCCTATGTTTACTTTCTTGTCTTCATATTGGCGGCTGGTGATAGTATTTTTTTGTAACTATGCCACTCCAATGTACTTAATACATTAAAAAAAAGCAATAAACCATACATTGTAAAATAAATTCCTGTGCTGCATCACAGCCTTCATGCATGTACGGGTAATTTTAAACTAGCCATACCCATGTGTTTTTTACAGTGTATCGTGGTAAACGTACAGTAAATACAAGTAAAATAAGAAAACCACAGTAGATGTATTTTTACACGTTGTTGTGTAAAATAACCCGTACTGTAAGGGTAAAAGAAAATTAGAATTATTTTGCTTTCGCGGTTGTGGCAAGAATGTTACCGGCGAATAAGTTTTATTTTCTAAATATCAGTTTAACAGTTAGTTTCGAGCACATAAATTAGTTTAGCCAATGAATTTTTATATTTCGACAATGTGTAAATTTTCAACATTCATTTTAAACGACTGAAAATGTTTCTAGTCTTAGAGGATTCCAACCCATGACCTTCAGACTATCAGCTCAGCATTATAACCACAAGAACACAAGTATACGATACACATTTAATCTTGTAACCTCAGCGGTAGAATTTCATCGATAGAATACATGAACAACTTATGTAATAGGATATTTTAGATTAATTGGAAATATTTTGACATACTGTACACCAATTACCAAGTTTTATTCCACTCTACGCGTATATCTGCTGAATTAAATTCTACAAGTAAGCATAATATAGTACGTCATTGTATGCGACGATCTAGTTTTCAAAACCAAGCCATACAGACAACCAAATGAAAAACAAGTTTATGCACATAAAATATTTGAAAAAGGTTTCTATGAAATAAATGATACACAAACGTCATTAATGAAGTGGCAGTTGTGACTACTTGAAAATATTATTCAAGAAATCAGTTAGGCCTACAACTAAATCACAAACCATTTTAAGTATGAAGTTTAATCTGCATATTAATATTTGCATAGACAATTCACAATTGAAGAGATTTATAAGGAATTAATAATTGTGTTCGAGATTCTTAAACAAAGAAACAAAATTTGCATTAGATATAATAGGAAATATTTGCATTGCATATTAAATTACGCAGATGGATTGTTAAAAAAAAATTATTGCATGCATAGCATAGTAAAATTTAGACATTTAAGGCCGATTTATATAAACACGAGGGCTGACAATGCACTTTTGTGTATAAATGCATATGTTTATGTGAAAGGGTTCATCCATATACCGTGGTTTACTAAAACCTACAATACAAGAATTAGTGTAATTGTTTTTAATTTCACTCGGTATACATTTTTAAAAACTTTATGGACCAAATATGAAACTTCACTATTAATTTATACATAAAAAAACTATTTTTGTTTAAGTTATTAGTAAAAATTCATGACAGTCATTGTAAAATTGTACGTTGAAATACGTATTTTTGCAATGATAACAATGTGTTGATACAATGACAGTACAGTAATAAAACAAAAAATTACTAGTAATGTTACTTAATTTCTTTACATGTATATTTGAAAGTGTAATTTAACATAAAATTTCTGGTAAATATGTGTGTACGTCTGTGTAGTTTAATCTCGAGTTTATAGTAATCTTTGGATTTCTAAATTCGGTATCTGTCAACGTGACTACATGTACAAATTTGTAAAATTATCAAACATTTGTACATGTAAATTTTCACTTTTTTTTACAGCGTAGCATGTAACGCTTAGTTGTTATAAATAAGTTTACTTGTTAAAGTAAGCATTTAATTCCAAACTACTAAAAGCCATTGCGTTTCTCTATCGAAAGAGCATACACCTCAGAAAAACATGAAAATTTGTGGGCGGTTTCCCCTTATCTTGTAGGCAGCCATTAATAAGGGATTTTTCGAAATTTGATAAGTAAAGTGGTGAAAAGGGGGTGGAATCCGTTTTCAGCGAATCCCAGACATCTCAATCTGAAGAGCTACCGTTACTTTATTCACTTCAAAATATTGTCCAAAAAAATTTTTATTGGCAGATTTTTCGTTTTTTTTTAAACTCGGAAATTAAGGGGTGAAAAACCATTAAATGTGTTTTAATCAATCTTGGATTCCTCCTAAACCAGTTGAGATATCAAGGTGATTTTCACTTCAAAATTATGCTTGTATAAAAACCTCAAAACAATTTTCAGGCGTTTAAGAAATTCAAACTCAAAAGCTGTTTAAAAAATTAAAATATGTTTGCCATTAATCTTCCGTATCTACTCAACCTGGTCAGATATCGAGGTGGATTTCGCTTTAAAATAAAGCTTACTTAAATATCTAAATACTAATTCAATATTTTTCGAAATTCGAATTTAAAAACCGTTTAAAATAACACTTGTTTCCCCTAAATGATCCGAGTCTCCTTAAGCAGTTTTGTTTTAAAATTAAACTTATGTAAATATCTAAAAATCAAAATCAGAATTTTTTTGGGTGCGAAAGAAGGAAAATGTTACTGAGCCCTCAAAGGGTCAAGTCAATATGACCTAGGAGAAATAATTCAACCACCACCTCGGAGTATTAACATCGTATATTGTTAATTTCTTAAAGATTGTTAATTGGGTAGTTCAGTAAACTCTTGTTGTAATTTGTAGTTTTTAATTCGTGGTAAATGCTTCTTTTGCATAATTTTCAAGGCTAATAATTGTTCCATTGCTGATTTTAATGATTGCATAATCGTTGTTATCCCTTGTATTTTATATGCATTTTGATTGAGAGTAAACAAATATTTAAAATTAACTATTTCATTTTTAACTAATAAGAATTCCATCCCAAATGAGCTCAGAAACGTGTATTTTGATTTCATGCAACAGTATGTTCCAGTGCTCGCTATCACATACGTACCACGTGTATAATTTTGTTTAGAGAAACTGTTCATATTGAATGCATTGCATGTGTTAGTTACCGTGTACGGCGGTTCACTTATCTTTTGAAGAAAGCTCAGTGACGGTGTATCAGACGTCTCAAATATCATAAACATTTGGCCGGATGTGATACAGTCAAGGGGCAATGTAATTTAATTTTCTACTGATAAAACAAAAATTATTATGAAAGAGTATCCCACTGGAATTACTTTTATCTGTGCACTTTTGGTGACATCTGACTAGAGCCAGCGCCGACACAAGGCTCAAAATAGATCGAATAACAGTTGGGGTGTCACACTTTCATTCCATTTTGTTTTCAAGTATTGATTCAATTAGAGTTGCGGCAAAGATGTTTTGGTCCGATTTTGTTAATCTAGGTTACTATAAAGTTATATATTGCAACTAAAAATTTTTTTTGAAAACATAAAGAAAAAAATTTTTCTTGCCTGCTACACACCTGTATAAAAAGGAAAGCTGCCCAAACGAGGGAAAAATAAAATACATCTGGATATTGCCGAGTTCCGCTTTGGAGGGGTTTTACTGCATTAAGAACTGTGTCTTATTTTATTTTTTGTTTGAAAATTCCAAAATGTATTTAATTTTAAAAAGTGTGCGAAGCCACAGCAGGATATCTATAGTAGGGTACACACAAGTTTGACACAGCTTCCCACTATTTCGTTTGGTTTACCAAAACACGTGAAATAAAATAATTGCAGACAACGCCACGACAGTGATTATCATAATATGATACACAGTTACGTATTAGGTAATGTGTCCTGCTTCTTTTTCTATTTTAAGAATAAAATGAAGTTGTCAATTTTAAGAAAAATAGTAGCAGGCAAAACCGTGACCGTGCAGTTAGTACGTACACCAAATATTAACATTACTCATGACCAGTAGGTATTTTACTGTTATACCAAATTTATTAGGGTAAATTTCATTTGTACTTGCAAACCTATTTTAAGCGTATAATGCGAACTGCTTGATTTAAATTTTACAAGCAGTCATAAATCTTATGCAATTTATTAATTTACTGTTACAGGTCTAAGAGAAGGCAAAAACAAAAATTCTGGTATTATAGTACAGTTATAAAATTTACTCAAACTGAAAGAAAGGGAGTCTCAAATTTTCACTTTCACTTCACATCACATTTTATAAGCTAAAAATGAAACATTACATGTGCACAGTTAGCAGTCTTAAAATTAGCAATTAGCTCGCAGGTTTTCGTTCCTTTTCGCTTGAAACACTAACAAAATTAACTATTTTAGCTAGCTTACAGCATGAATTTAAAAAAATACATAGTTTCATGTTTATTCTTATAATATAAATAATCTGTCAGAAAAGCTAAATAAAAAAACTATTTTTAATAACGTATTTTCAGTTCAGTTGAAATACCTTATAGATGGACCAGGTTCTTGTGAAATGGTGAAATGTGTGTCCTCGTTTCTACGATTACATGAAATTTGAAATAAACTAAGCGGATGTTTCGATTTGAGATGCGATTTTATGCTGGCGGTATTCCTCTTAAGGCGGACGTCTATCTCACGCTTCAAATGCATTGCTTTGTGTCCGTAAACAGGATTTTTCTACAAAGTATTCCACATGTGCCCATTGTACTAACATACGAAAAGACAACAAACACCAGACAAGGTCGGAACCTCATTATTAAGACACCATGCTTATTAAAACACTGTTTCTAAGCCCTCCAACATGGGTAAAAACGCGCTTTTCAGACGTCCGTATTTCAAAATGTACTAACCGCATGTATGTGAAACTCAGATTGCGACCTGCACTGAACTTAGTTGCTCGTAATGGCGTCGCGGCATTTGATGCGCGCTTCAAGGTCAACCGTACAGCTCCGTAGTTTTTCAGCTTCTAACACCTGGGTGGTCGGTGCCCTTAATGTAGTTGCAATGTGTCTACACTATATACACTTGGCCTTTTGATATTTTAAATATTATGATAAAGTTCTAATACGGACTCCCGCCGGTACTGGTAGACTCGTGTATGGTCTCATAATCATTTACATCAACACAAACAACGTTCGTCTCATGACTTTCATCCGTCATGACGATATGAACATCACAGAAAATAGTAGTAACCTTCAATAAAAATTATTCTAAAAGTTAGTGGTACAACGCTGAATTAAACCGAATGTAGCTCATTACACGCGACGCGATGCGAGGACAAAGATGAAACTGAAGCAAGAGACCGCAAACACGTGGACTGGATTGGACCCGCCTTACTTCAATTAGGAAAAATGTGTGGGATACCTTCTTGGCGTCAGTTCCCAGCCCCAGCCCACGCGTGTGCTGAAAGCGAACAGAGGTAAATAAAGTAATATGAAGACGTAGCGAGTCCTATCCTGTCACACGCATATGCACAGAAAGCCAATACCCCACGGCATATGTCGATTTCGACATATACGTCGGCCTCGCACGTGCGTCGACCTCGATACATGTTGACCCTCGACACTTATGTCGACCCTCGACACTTATGTCGACCCTCGACACATATGTCGACCCTCGACACATGTCGACCCTCGACACATGTCGACCTCGACACATGTCGACTTTGACACGTATCGACATCGACATATCGAAAATATTATCAGATAAATGTCGAAACATCGACATGTGTTACATGTCGATGTCGACTTCGACATGTCGACATATCGCACACCCCTACTGTTGACACGATGACTCAATGAGTCGCACTCGCTGCTTGATGATGCTCTGTTGATAAACGTAACGGCGTCTGGAGAGTTGTGACGTTTTAAGCGTAAATCGGATTTGTTTATAAACTACTTCACAGGAAATAATAACGTACATGTAATGGACCGTAAAATGTAAACGTCTTATGCGGGATAATTTTGAACGACTTTAATTGAGTGACGCACATGAATGGATTAACAAGATTTTATAGTCTCTTAATTTTTCCATGTTGACTGTACTATACACCGACAAAATCTTTTTCTTTATTTTTGGAGAAATGGTCACGCTATGGACGAGTAAATATAGTAAAAAAAGTACATTTGTTATATTCTACACCATACAAAATTTAGAAGGTAATTTTTTTGAAAACCCCTCATAATGGCTGCACCCCATTTTTGGGGTGACAGAACTGAATCAATTCTATCGCGAGTAAATACAGTACTCTCTACACTATAGCAATTCCTTTGAATAGTGAATAGAAAGGGAATCACTCGACGCACACTTCATAACTGTTTAGTATTCACAAATACTAGGCAAGGGAAGTACAGTAACTTATTCATATGTCACTTGCCATGTGCCAGATTAAATAGAGTCAAAACATGAATGTAAATTATGCTGGACCACTGCAAATAAAATCAGAATCTTTACTATCCAAAATCAAGGTCATGTGCTATATTCCAGTTTCAATTTTGTTTACTAACAAAGGTTATCCATCTCACAGTAGTCTGTGACCTAAGTCTTCATTGTAGACCTCTAGAGGTTAGCATCTAGAAAATTATGTAAATTATAAGATCATCACCGATAATAAAATACATTTTATTCAAGCAAACAAGGACATGCATCAAGATGCACAACAGGTATTTACTCTAATACAGCTCCTCACTTCAGAAAATTATGGATGGTAGGTGTAAGACTTTTAAGAATAATTTTTTAAGAGTATAGGGATGAGCATATTCGACGTAAAAAGAATTACAGTATTAGCATTAACTGTGCAAATATAAGAGAAAGCCTTAATTTATAAACCTACTTCCATAGAGTACTGATCAAAATGATATTTCTGCTTTGATCCCTGACTATTTTCTAATCTGTCAACCAACTACTGAATTCCCTGAACAAAACCGTACCACAAAACAACCACCATAAAATGGACTGACGAAGTCTGTTTCTGGTTTCAGATATGTATCACATTTATTTCGAGCAGCAATACAAGCATTATGGAGACTTTTCTACACAAGATACGTATATCCTGAACTACAGTAGAGTCCCGATTTAACGAACTGGGGAATAACGAAAACAGCGATTTAACGAAAGGATTTTTAGGAACCTACACAAAAATGTATTAATAACTAAGTGACTTTGATAAAATGGAATATTAATTGTAATTAAATCCTTTAAAAATACTAGCATTGACCGAAGTATATACTTATTTCTCCGTAGAAAAGCGTAAACCATCCGTCGAGAATAAAAAAATTAGTTAAAATTAGTTGAAAACTTTAGCAGTGGAAGAGATTTAGACATACACACGTGTGGTTGCGGACAAGCAAGCGCCGCTGCGTTGCATAACAAGCGTGCACCTAGATCCTCATCCTGGTGGCTGGCGAGTGAACGAGCATCTAGGTACCCAGTCTCCACAGCGCAGCGGTGGACAGCACAAGAACCAATTCACAGATAGTGCTTCGTGTCTCCGTTAGAATGCGCTGCAGTGCAGCGTGCTCTCTTGATTAATTCTATTGCTGATAAACTGCAGTGGTGTGCAGCGTGATTTTTTAACTGGCGTCCAGCGATAAAACAAGGGAATTTATAAAAAAAATACGTAATATTATTTATGCAGACTTTTTACAATGAATTTACTACTGTAGGCCCCTAATCGTTAATAATTTGTTTCACCAATGCTAAAGAAACGCTCGAGAGCTAAGTAATTTTAGCGAGCAAACAAACAAGTTATTTCACGAGCGCGATTGCATACTAGCTACAATGGTCACCGCCGCAAGTATTTAATTATTTATTTACAGTTCTCTCACAAACTTTTAACCCCATTTTCATTAAAAAAAATTTTTTTTACTATTTTTATGGGAATTTTCTTAATTTTGTTGGTGGAGCGGAAGTGAGAGAGAGGGAAAAATTGGCTGCGTGTTGATGGCGCCTGCAAGGACGGTCTAACTCACCATGCGCACGCTCGCCGAGCATTGCACTGAAAGTTTTTAAAGCTTTTTCGCAGATTTTTTCTTTTCGCGATTGTGGCTTACCTGTTGCCGACGGTAAATGCATTTTGTTATTGTTTTGAGCCAATATATGTACTTTTTTAAAATTACCTTAAATTCCAATGAAACATGTGCTAGGATTTAACTATTTTGTGAGGGGGGTGGGGGAGGGGCAAAGTCGGATTTAAGGAATCATTGATTTAGAGTAAACATTTTATGGTCCCATGGCATTTCGTTAAATTGGGGTTCTACTGTACCTTAGTATACATTCTACACTGAAATCTGACAATTGTGTTGTTCATACCCTAAATTTGATGCAGCCAATCTATCCATCTTCCAAAGAAAAAAATGGATCCGAGCAATGAAGCAAGCCTGTGCACAGTTATGACTGAATCTTGTTATGATCTTCGAACAAAACCAGCAATGAGTTAGTTTTACGATCTAAACCATTTTTTGAACACACACCACCATAGTGAGTAAATGTTTGCCGAGTTGTAAGAAATACAGCCCAGACTTTACAAATGGCACATAACAACATTTTAGTGAACTATGATGTACAAAGTCTTTTCTCCAATATTCCTGTACCTGAAGCACTCAAGGTCACAGAAACCACTAGACTGGAAAATGACAGTAATTGGAAGGAAAGATCAGCACTACCTATTCTATCCATCACAGAACTCATTACCCTACGTGTTAACACGGCCTATTTCCAGTTTAAAGATCAATTTTACAAGCAATCAAACGGTATGGCAACAGGCTCTTCAACTCGCCCTTCACGGTCAACATTTTCATGGAGAACTTCGAGAATGAAGTACTGAATAAAACCAACACCTTCATGAAAGTCTGGCTATGATATGTTGTTCTCATCTGGCAACACAGACCTGAAAAACTGATCGAATTTGCTGATTTCCTGAACTCTCTCAGACCATCAATACAGTTTACACACGAAACTGAAAACAATGGTAGCATTCCCCTTCTAGATGTTTCAGTGTCAAGATAAACCACTTAATTGCTACTAAAGTATACAGAAAGCCAATTCACACTGAACAATACTTTTACTAAATGTCCAATCACTTAAAAAGTACAAAAACCGGCATAATAAACACTTTGAAAAACAGAGCTGATGTAACACGCAGTAACGAAACCTAAAAAAACTGATGGTGCAAACAGCGTGTTGTAGTGTGACCAGCCTGCGCTCGGGGTAAACTTTTCGATTTAAATTTAAAATTGTGTTTTATATGAATTTTGCTTGAAGTCCATGTTGATGCTTATGTTGTATAAGTGGTGCTAGCCAGAGTTACTGACACTCCAGTACCAAGAGCTGGTCAGCCTAAATTCAGGGTAGTAATAAAGATGGTGATTTATTTAACTTGAAACCCC
>PNEQ01022697.1:0-31840 GCA_003012365.1 Medauroidea extradentata
GCCTCACAGTAGACTTTGACGTCACCAAGATGTCTTCACCAGTCTCTCTCCACAGGCGTAGCACCTTCCTCTAGCACTTCCAATAGCGAACTCCCCTCAAATGTGCCGATTCTGTGCTTTTATACTAGCCCAGACAGTCGATTATTCCCCGCATTACAGGGGTCTAAAAATAGATATTTCATCATGTTTCGGATGTGCTGGCAGTCACGTCCGCCGCCCTCGAAGGGTTAAGACGCAGTTGGGACAGGTATCTATGACGTAGTTTAGGCGGGTTTTCCACTATGAGCCACCTGGGCTTTGAGTCATCGGCCAGCCCTCAAGGTGTTACGAAACAGCCGCCGACCACTGGCCTCCAGGAACATGGCACGCAACACTATTTTGCGTTCAACCTGACCTGGAATGTATCTGCGAAATTTACGTACATCTAATAATAAGTAATAGGAGTATTTTCATGAAACTCTCTCTCTCTCTCTCTCTCTCTCTCTCTCTATATATATATATATATATATATATATATATATATATATATATATATATATATATATATAGTCCAGAAACTGCCTCATAAGCATACTAAGTGGATCTTGAGCTAAATGAAGAAAAAAAGTTGACATTTTTACATGCACAATGTGACAACACAGCACAGAAAGTCCCCTCCACCACTCTAGGTCCGGGTATTTTTTTATGTATGTTACGTCGTGTAAACATTGAATCATGTTTGGAATTCTCGGGATTTGAGCCAGCCCCCCATACTACGACGGTCAGAACAGTTGTAGTAAGGCGTATGTGAAGCGCAAGATGAGAATAACTCGGTGCTATGTTGCCACATTGTACGCATAAAATGTCATCGTACGACATTTTGACACTAATATTTTAGTCTCCAACTTAGCCAGGATTCTCGTGATGTGTTCATTATACTGCAGTCTCTTGATACTCAGACATAGACATGTATCCTAGCTGACGGACATGTGCGACATACTGTGCCGGAGTTTCTGCAATAGTTCTGAATGTGGACATCGATCAGGTTGGGACACTAAATGACACACTTGCTCGAATTCAGTGCGACTTGGGCCAAAACTTCGAAGAATGTCTTTCTTGCCTTGTTGAAGACCTTCATTGCCTGCAGCCCACGTGACTGGGCGGCATTTGATGCCTCGAACAACAACTGTCTTCTGTTTTTTAGCCTTCTTTCCGAAGTAAAAAGTAGGCTTATTACAGCACCTTTCTGTCTGTCTCTGTGTGTCGCGCTCCCTCCTAAAACCGGTGGACCAAAATTCATCAAACTTTCTACACATTTAGTTATTTGTAATCTGACCTGACATTTTAATATCTCGTTTACGCCGCGTTAATATTTACAAAATGATGGCCATTTAAAAATTTTTCGATACAGATGGATGTCTAAGGAATCGTAATTCAGAATTTCTTGAAACTTGGTACACATATACTACATACAAAGTTGACTTGACTTATGTGCAATTCGATCGTCCTGTGTACATATTTTCAAAATCACGGCCATTTGTTTTCAAAATTTCGCCAAACTTGGTACACTTATACTACAAGCGAAGATGACATCAAAATTATATAATTAGTTCATCCTTTGTTCATATTTAAAAATGGCGGCTATTTTTATATTTTTAGCATAGAGTTCCATATCTTAGGAAGTATTTTTCAGAATTTCACACAAACTTGGCACACACATACTACATACAAAGTTGACTTAAATATTGCATATTTCGTTTATCCCGTGTGCATATATTTAAAATGGCAGCCATCATATCATAGGAAATATTTTGCAGAATTTACCAAACTTGGTACAAATGTACAGTACTACATACAAAACTGAGTTGATTATAGAGTATTTAGTTCATCCTGTGATCATATTTTCAAAATTGCGGTTATTCTTATTTTTTTAGCATAGTTGGCCTATCATGTGTCTTAGAAAATATTTTTCACAATTTCATTAAACTTGGTACACACATACTACACATAAAGCTGACTTGAATATTGTGTATTTTGTTCATTATGTGTGCACATTTTCAAAATGGCGGCCATTTTTATACTTGTAGCATAGTACAACATGTATTACGAAATATTTTTTATAATTCTACCAAACTTGGTACACATATACAATGTACAAAGCTGACTTGAATATCGTGTACTTCGTTCATTCTGTGTATATATTTTCAAAATGGCGACCAATTTATATGTCTAGCATTATATCACATACCTTAGGAAATATTTTTCAGAATTTCATTAAACTGGTAACACCTTGTGTATTTAGTTCATCTTCAAAATAGTAGCCATTTTTATATATTTACCATAGTGTCACATATCTTACGAATTTGACCAAACTTGGTACACATATACTACACACAAAGCTGACTTGAATACTGCGTATTTCGTTCATCCTGTGGGCATACATTCATAATGGTGACAATTTTTATATTTGTAGCCTAGTATTACATATCCTACGAAAAAATTTTCAAAATTCCACCAAATTTGGTACACACGTACTATATACAAAGTTGACTCTACTTTTGTGTATTTCGTTCATCCTGTACGTATATTTTCAAAACGGCGGCAATTTTTATATTTTTAGTATAGTGTTACTTATCTTAAGAAATATTTTTCAGAATTTCACAAAACTTGGTACACATATACTACATGTACATATTCAGCTTCGTGTTCAGTATATTGTACTACATGCAAAGTTGACTTGAGAATTTTTGTATTTCGTTCTTCCTGTGTGCCTATTTAAAAAATGGCGGACATTCCCAAATTTTTAGCCTAGTATTACATATCTTAGATATATTTTTCATAATTTCATCATTCTTGGTACACATATACTATATACAAAGTTGACTCTAACTTTGTGTATTTCGTTCATCCTGTATGCATATTTTCAAAATAGCGGTCAATTTTTTTATTTTTAGTATAATGTCACATATGTTAGGAAATATTTTTTCGGAATTTCACCAAACTTGCCACACATATACTACATATCAATCTGAGTTGAATATTATGTATTTAGTTCATCCCGTGTTCGTATTTTCAAAATGGCGGCAATATCTATATTACTTTAGTGTCATAGTACATATCTTAAGGAATGTTTTTCAGAACTTCAAGAAACTTGGTACATATGTACTACGCACAAAGCTGAGTTGAAAATTGTCAATCTATTTCATTTGATATACATCAAAATGGCACTTATTTTTATATTTTTAGCATAGTATCACATATCTCATAAAATATTTTCCAGAACTTCACCAAACATGATACACACGTACTACACACAAAGCTGACTTGACTTTGATGTATTTTGTTTATCTACTGTTTTTTTAATAGCAGCTATTTACATATTTTTAGCATAGTATTACGTATCTCATAATTTTTTTTCCGTATGTGCATAGTACGTACAAAGCTGGCTTGACTATTTTGTATTTTGTTTGTCCTGTGTACATATATTTTTTTAAACAGCAACAATTTTAACATTTTCATGTCAGTAAACATTTTTTTTTTAAATTTCACCAAACTTGGTACACTTATACTACATAAAAAGCCGACTTGATTTTTGTATATTTCGCTCATCCGGTGTTCATATTTTACGCAGTAGTGGCCATTTTTATATTTTTAGCATTTATAACATATTTTAGGAATAATTTTTCAGAATTTCTCCAAATTTGGACACATATACTACATACAAATCTGACTTAAATGTTGTGCATGTCGTTCATCTTGTTTTCATATTATCAAAATGACGGCGAACTTTATATATGTTTAGCATAGTAATACGTATCTTAGGATATATTTTTTTAGAAATTCATTAAACTTGGTACACAAACACTGAATACAAATCTGACTTGACTTTTGTATATTTAGTTCATCCATTTGTAATATTTGGAATATGGCGGCTATATTTATTTATCTTTATGTTAAAAACACATTTCTTACTTAATTTATTAGACTGGATATTCGCATATTACTTAGCAAGCTGACTTATCGTTAGTATATATTGTTTATCATATATCTTAATTAATATCATTTAATATTCCTAGATGTATGTAGATGATTTTAACTTTCAGGGTTAATTTGCACCTACTTTGAGGAAAGTTAAGCTGGTAACTTCTTGTTATATTTTTATAATAGTATGACATATATGAGAAAATATTTTCCCTATGTAATCAAACTTGGCACACTACTACATACAAAGTTGACTTGACTTTTGTGTATGTCGTTTATCCTGTATTCATATTTTCGTCATGGCGACAATTTTTAAGTTGTTACCATAATATTACACTTACAGGAAATAGTTTACCGAATTTCATTAAACTTAGTACACACACACTACTTAGCAAATGGACTTGATTTTTGTATATTTTGTTGATCCTGTGTTCATATTTTCATAATGGCGGCCATTTTTATATTTTTAGCATAGTGTAACACATATGCGGAACTATTTTTCCGAAGTTTATTAAACTTGGTACTTATATACTACTTAGTAAGTTGATTACACTTTTGTGTATTTCGTTTAAATTGTGGTCATATTTTTAGCTTAATATGGCACATCTATGAAAATATTATGCCTGATTTTATAAAATTTAGTATACATGTACTACTTTGTAAGTTGACCTGACTTTTGTATATTCTGTTCATCCTGTGTCCGATAGTTTATAATGACGGGCATTTTTTTTTAATGTTACCATTACTTTTTCCAGGAAACATTTTTCCGCATTGTTTCAAAATAGGTACACATATATTACTTACTTAGCTAACTTTACCTTTGTGTATTTCGTTCATCGATGGGCATATTTTAAAAAATGTGGTCATTTTTTAAATTTAAGCATTATATGACTTCTTAGAAACATTTTCCGGAATTTTATCAAACTGATTACACATACGTGACTTAGTAGCTGGCTCAACTTTTCTGAATTTCATCCATCCTATGTTTGTGTTTTCTAAACGGAGGTTATATATAGACAATTAAAGAAATATTTTCGGAATATCAATATAAATGAAACAAATATATTACTTAGTAAGTTGACTTGACATTTGTTTTTTTTTTTTTTGGTTCATTTCGTAAAATAATTTAAAATTTGGAGCATATTCATACATATTTTGATCGTATGCGTTATCTAAGAAAACTTTTTACACAACTACTTCATACTCGGAACACATTATGTAGTACTTAACAAGATGACTTGGCTTTTATGTTTTTATTCATACCCTGTTCTTATTTTCTAAATTGACCATATTATGATTGTAGGAGGTATCTAAGGAAACAGTTCTCATATAATACATAGTTAATTAATTTGACTTTTTATGTGTCCCGGTTATCTCGTTTTCATAATATCTAAATGGTGATAATTGAAACATTTTAAATCATACTAGATAACTAAATAGCCATTATTCACAATTTCACTACCTCGGTACACATATAGTTTGACGTAAAGTGACACAACTTGTATGTATTACTTTCACGCTGTGTTAACAGTTATATAGTGGCGGAATTTGAAGCAAAAGCCTATCACGTGAGATATATAAAAGAACAATTAAGCATTACGTCATCTAACTCCTCAGACAACTGGCATTGTCTCAGAGTTGATTGCCTTGTTGTAGTTGGCAACCCTGTGTCTAGCGACCCCAGAAACGTTACTAAATATCATATGTACATATAACTGCACAGTATTTTATTTTACTATATTTTACCTAGGGTTAAACAAATAATTATAATCTTCTACAGTATTAAATTATAGCCCGCAACTATAGCCTACGTCAGTGTGATTAAAACGTGTCCGCGTGGAGCTCTGCTATCGCGCAGCAGACGGCGCGAGTTGTACGCGAGCAGCAGGACTTGGCGAGCAGCGGGCACCCGATGTAGACGTCTAGGACTGAGCCGTGGTAGACGGCGTTCGGAGTTAAAGTTGGCACGTTATAGTGTGCGTGGTCGGGCATGACGCTTCTCTTATTTGCTCATTTAAGCAATATAAGATATATATTAATTGAAGGTGTCGGCAAAGTGTCCAGGTGTGAGAAGCTACTGCAAAAAAACAGTGGATGCCTAGTAGTACTGTAACGTTGAGAAATGTGGTACACGTTGTGACGAGTATGGGACACGAGGCCTCGCTGCACCACTGACCACAAATTATGTTGTCTCGGCGATCATCGTGAATTCAGGTATGCGACATCAACATTATGTAAGCCACTATAATCGGGCTGGACCCTGCAAGTGATTTGAAAAAACGTAAATTTTTTTTGCGTACTAAATTAAGCAGCATCTAGGACGTTTCGTTAATAGTGTTAATAGTATGAACTGTTCATTAGATAAAGGCACCGGTGCATAAATAATATACAAAGCTTAGTGTGGTGTCCAATGTTCCAGATATTATAATAAATGTATAGCTTTCTTGATTTCGCTTATTTTAACAATACACTTAGGAATAGTATTCTAGTAAATGGCCCCTCCGGCGATGTGCCCTTTTCTTATGAAATATGTGTAGGCCTCAGTTTGAAACGTAGAGTGAGGCCATTGTGGTAAATACTCCAACTAAGGGCATGTCGTCACACTCCATATGAAAATATAGTACCAAATACAGCGACTTAAGTTTTATGTATTTTGTACATACCATTAAGTTTTTAAAAACTGTAGTCTTTCGAGTTTTATTAATGAAATGGAGAATCTGACAACTATTTCCCTAATTTTCTTTGGACTCTGTACATATTTAGTATTCAGTAAAGTATCGTGATTTTAAAGTTGTTGGATCATATTGTGTTTCGTACTATACCACACAATTTGGAAAATTTCACAAAATGAACACATAATTTCCAATACATATGAGATAAGAACTGCAGGCCACATAATGCCTATTTATTAATGATAATTTGTATTAACTAAAGTTTTTATTGTTACAGGACAACCATAAGCACAAGAATTTTCTAAATTAGAATTATTTAATATTCCTAGATGTGCGTAAACGATTTTAGCTTTATGGTTAATTTGCATCCATTTTTCTGGCCTTCCTGCACCGACCGTAGCTAGTTAGCCATTTGGCATAATATTTGTTTTGTTCTGTTTTAATCTTATTGTAAGTTACTAAAAATTATTTCGAATGCCTTCTGCTCCGCGCGCTAACAACATTTAATGGTGACATTTATTTGTAGTAAACTAGGAGCAGTATTGGCCTGATTAGATTGCTAGGGTAACGATTTATAAAAACATTTCTGTACTGATTGCAGCCTAAATACATGTTGAAAGCTCAACTGCGATTCTTGTAATGTAGCGAAAGGTAAATAGAATCCACCATATAATAGCACATTTCACATTTATCTTTTCTGAATTTAAAAAAGCGTAAAATAAAATAATCCAATAATTCGACTAATACCGAGCCCTAATATACTTACATGGTTTGAAGACTTAGTAAGTTAAAATTTGAGGTTACTAGAGGTTTGTTGCAGCCCGTTCAGACGGCGATAGAGGTTCAACGTTCTGATGGTAATGGCTTTCCGTGCTTGTACATGTTTGATGCCGGTTATTGTAGTAGAAATGACAGAAATTTCAATTGCAATTAAACAGTGTTTTGAATTATCGTTGAAGTGCAAAAATGTCGTATGAACCCTATTTATGCAGCCTTTATATGGTATCTCAAATAATAGTTGTAAACATATAATTTTTATGTATCTGAACTGTTGTTTATTAAAAGCAAAGATGTTATTCAAATTACATTAATATGTCCGTCCGTTATGTCACAAACTAAATAGTGAGCACACATGTAATGTTAATGTTACTAAGAGCAATTGTGGTTTAAAACATTTTCTAGTGCGGTTTATACAATAGAAAACACATATCATTTAAAGCATGTCCGAAACTATATCTGTGTCAGCATGAATAAATGAACGAAAATTGTCGCTCAGGTTTGCTGTAATCCCAAGGGTTAGTGCCTGTGCACGCAAATTTTTTGTTGGATTTCAGTAACGGTAATTGCAGTTTATTTGTCATTCTCAGAGAAGTCATGTATGTGTGTTTGTGCTACATGAAAATACGTTGGTAGGTTCACACAGTACTTCTGTTCTACAGCTCTGAAGTTTACCGGTGTGAAAAGGTTTTCTTTTGGAGAAATTACGTGGAAGTAATACATGTAATGTGCCTCCGGGCCACAGTATATAGATTATTTAATGTAGTGAATTAGGCTAATGTTTGTAAAGAAGAGTGGGGAGGATCAATGTTATTAATTTCAGGAGATATATAGTTGGTAGTATTACAGAGTGAGAATTTCTTTGATTTGATTGTACCTAATATTGGAAGGCATAGGGCTACAGAGTCAGTTCAAGTTGCGTTGGGCTCTGTAGGATCTCAGCTTGTCCATTCAATTTATTAGGAAGTAGTTTAATGGTAAATATGTAAAATTAATATTTTGATTACGAGCGGATGACGGTGGAACTAATCGTTTCTCTTCACCCTAGACCAGGGTTGTCAGCAAATATAAATATGGGGCCCAGCACGAGTGGACGGTAGCCGCCCCGCTGAGCCAAGATGGCGGACGGTGAAGGGGGAGCCAACGACCCAACTGAAAATCACACTTGGCCGTTATGTTTTAAATTTAATTTATATGTAAAATTAGTGATAAGAAAGGAAAATAGTGTAATCCTAGTGTCAGGAATTTAAATTAATGTATTATGTTTGCTCCCGAAAATAAATATGACGTCTAATACAGCCGTAATCGCCTAAGTTCAGTACAGTTTGTAGGGCAAGGCAGTTTGTAACGAAGTTTCCGATTAGCAGCATCGGAGCTGGGGGAGGGATAGCGTGGCTTGGCTTGTTTTCGCGAGCGTTAGTGGAGAGAAGTGTAGCGGTCTCCGAGGCATAAGGACGTATCGCGGGACGCGGGCGTCTGTCCTCCTGGAGTGTGTCATCGTCTTGCTCTAGTAAGATTTAATTTGTCGGGAATCGTGGCAATTAAACACGGGATACCGAGCAGTTGTGTACCTCGTCAGTTGTTTTGTGAACTTAATCTCAAGTCGAGGGAGACGGTACTTATTATTGATCGCTGCTTTGTCTCTGCCCCGAGCGAGGGAAAATACGGCTGTGATAGACGCGTGACGAACTTATTGAACGTGTTTGTTTTGTTCAGTAAACCCGCTGAGCTATACCGAGGCAAAGAAAGTGGCTGTTATCGGGGTGGATATGTGTGAACACAACGCAGCTAAAGAAAGGCGGCGGTCGCATACATAATTAAATATCAACGCTAAGAGCACGTATAAATATATGTACCAGAGAACTTGCAAGAGAAAGACATGTCACACACGCTTCCATATCGGGAGTTGTTTCAGTTGCACGTTTGCATGGGAGTAGCTATTTTAGGAAGTGGAACGATGTTAAAGGTAAAGGATCGATAAACCGTTTAAAAAAAATTAAAAAGTAAAGTCGAATTAACAAATTAAATAGGCAATGACAAATAACTAAATATTATGTCTGCCATATGTATTTTATGGCTGAGAATTTCGCTGAGCAAAGTGGCGCTAGTAGAACATGTTGGACTAGCATTATGAAAGACCCGGAATCAATACTCGGCTCAGGGCATCTTGATATCTGTTTTTTTTTTTTTTCACGGTTACCCGAAACCATTTCATTCGAATACGTGGATGTTTTCTTTAAAAAAACTTCCAGTTAATGTCCTTTTTTTTGTCCATATGAAGAGTTTTGTGTTAAATTTTCTCGCTGTTGACACACATGAAGCCAAATAAATTTGAATCAATATTCTTAGATTTCTGGTAGCATTTTGCAGCGTAGGCATAATAATTTATTAATCAGGTGATTAACATAAGTATAACGTCAACTTACTAGGCTTCATGTATACTGTCATCAAATATTTGGCGATGTATTAAACAATAGGTATACGAATAACTGCAAACCTAGTATAATGTAAAAAAGATTTCACTGTAAATTTCAACTCCTTACAATTTTGATGTCTGAAACTGCTATACCGTAGGTATACAGTGTAAAAATTATAGCGAAGCATACATAGTAAAACCAGCCATTTAAGATAAAAAAATACAATAAAATAAAAGCACACTTTGACACATAATAACTCAGTGCATAATCTGGAATATAAATATTTGTATTACGTAGAGTAATCAGACTATGAAATTACTGATACAATAATTTCACACAAGATGTTAAATTATTTTTTGATAAATTTAATATCTTGTATTATTTAACAAAGGTCAATTTCCAACGAACTTATATGACATTGCTGCGTAATAAAACGAATCACTCCCCTTAAAAATTACCTAATGTATGAATAATGAAATACATAAATCAAACCCATGTATTCTTTTGAATGCTTGGTTGTACAGTAACCTAGAATTTATTTTTAATTTGTTGAAGTACAAATACATTCTCACTAAAATTACTAACATAAATTTGTGTCTACATCAATTATATGATATTCAAGGTTTAACCAGTTCATAATTTCACCAAAATGCATCTACAACTTTTAACGTTAACAGCTACTGCCACTTGCATCTTCCTCATATTTCCCGGAAATCTTCGCATGTTCCGTCACCCATTTGGATCCCTTCTTGATGTGGACGTTGTTTAAGGTTACCTCGACAGGTTGTGCATCACTGATCCCATCAAATGTGAATGTCCCAGCAGTCAGGACTTTTATATTGTTGAAAACTATATTCTTGTAGACAGGTATCTTGTTGCCAGTTGCAGTTTTGCTGTATTCTGTGTCCAGGATGATGGGATTTTTTACTTTCTCAATGCAGACGTCGGTGTATGTGATTCCAGTCACCAGGCCGCCACGCGAGCGGTCACTCTTGATACGCAGACCGCTGTCTGTTCCGTCTAGAGTCAGGCCAGTCACAGTCACATCGCTTACACCACTGTACGTTTCGCTCCCAATTGACATGCCGTGACCTCTCCCGAAGTGATTGTTCGTTATGGATATGTATCTTGCCGGGCCGCTACTGCCCTTGATGGCAACATTGTCATCTCCTGTGCTGATGCTGCAGTGGGTGATGGTGACGTTCTGAGACCCTGCTGGGTCGATGCCATCTGTGTTGCGAGCCGAGGGAGGTGTATCAATGGTTACGCCCCACGCAGTGAAGCCGTTAGTGTTGCTAACAACAACTTGGAAGTTGGGTCCATTCTTGATTGTAATCTGGTACAGAGTGATGTCTTTCGAGTTGTCTACTTGTATGAGGAAGGGGTTGTTCTGGTTCAGTTTTTTAACCTGTGCCTCGTGTGCCAAGTCCCACCAAGTTTCTGTCTTCCCGGCTAGTTTGACTCCTCCTTGACCGTCAATTGTTCCTTTCCCGTATATCCCGCTGCCGACCGCATTGACCATGTGGATGAAGGGATTGCAGCCGTAGTATTCCTTATTCACTGTACCACATAAGTTTTTGCCCTTATCATAGAGCTTCGCATTGCTGCTGGCCTTGAGAATGGCCCCGCTATCGATCCACAAGCCGACTCCAGAAGGAATAGTCAGCGGGCCGGAGACAAAGGTGCCGGATGCCAAGTGGACAGTCTTACCCTTGGCGCAGGAGTTGAGTGCCTTCTGTATGACCGCTGTCTCGTCTCCACCGCTGCCTTTGAGAGACTCGCAGGCTGGTGGAATCTTGGGCTCTGTGACTTGACGCAGGTCCTTGGCCGATGTTTCATGGAGAACACTCACCACCAGCAGTATCATAGATATCCCCAACATCTGGTGAGACTGTAGTTGCCTCATTCTTGGGTTGGATGTGGACAACTGAAACCAAGTATTGAATGATCTCTTTGTTAGGTAAGATCTTATAAAAATAAAAATATGATATGTGCTTAACCTACACATAACTATCCATTTCGCCATTTTCTGAGTTGTCAATGTCTCACGTGATAAAAAATATTGTATGTAGAAAATAATGAATAATATGCAACTAGTTTTAGAAAATGAACCGCAGACTTAGTAAAATAATTTTCGTCTTAACTGAGGCTTATTCATTTAACTTTGAAGAAATGGTGTAAAATCGATAGTAAAGTCTGAAAACACAAAAATGTGTACAGTAAAAAATTTGTGACTTTAAAAAAGTTATTTAAATCACAGAATATAAGCTGTAAAATGGACAACTGGTACACAGATAATTGAGAGCTACTGTACATTATGTTTACGCTAGTTAAAGTATTGATAAATATATACATGCAATAATGTAACATTTTAAATATATCATTACGTTGTATTGTCCAGTAGCAGAACGCAGTAATATATAAAGGGAGATATTTGGCCCCTTACACAATATATTAGAATGTCTCCTGAGAATAGTCAAATATTCATCCTGCATGACAGCAAACAGTAGCACTGCACGAGGAGGCTCGATGGTAACACGGTGGACTCAACCTCGAGAGGATCCGGCTAAGATTTCCGACTACGGTTATTGTGTTTTCAGTTTCCCATTGTTTCCCGGCAATTACCCCGGGTGAATGATGGGAAGGTTCATTAACAGAGGTCATTAATGACTCCTATACTAGTTCCTGTCCTTCTGTACAGTTGTGTTTCGCTATCTCTAATGCCCTCCGTGCCGACGAGACCTAAAGCGTATTTAAGGGAAAAAAAACCGTAAGTGTAGTAACTCTTGTACATTGTTTCTGTGTGCATATTATTACTTCCAAATATCTTATGGCAAATACTTGAATTCTGAACTCCGGGATGATCAATCAGTTTCAATAATACTATTACATACACATCATAAACTGACTGCGCTTTATTGCAGGGAGAAATATCACACTAAAACGCACAGTGTTATCTCAGAACTGGTCTTTTGTTATGGACAGCATGATTACCAGAATGTTCTTAAGGCTGGTCGGGCAAAGATATTCATTAGTATACAACACAATGTAATAGTATTACAGTGATATACAGATTTTAATTAATGTTTATTCTTACTTGGACACTGCAAGTTGATGAACTGTGATTTAGTGGAATGGTTAATTGTTTATTTAATTGTTTTTAACATTGAAATTTTAGCCCCTATTTAATATGCTAATTAACTGATTATTTGTTTGATATTTTTAGTTTTTATTAATTTTATTGTGCAGGTTTTACTGGTAAATGGAGTAATGGAACAACTGTACATGCAATGCAATATTTGCTTTCTCCAAGCTTTGAGGTTTGACATCTCGTAGTCCTTGCGGGCTCTTTGAAATCAGCGCTTCGAAGCATTTATCCTTCTTGCTCCCTGAACTCTCTTAAGATGAAGACCTACGGCAGATCCCACGGAAGGCCCCAGATTGTATCTGCTGCCATCATAAATATTAGTACACCAAAGGGAGGATTTATGGTCTAAGATGAAGTAAATACTGCCATTTGAAAAGAAGCATTATATTTTTTTTTCTATTACCAGATGGTTAATTAATTTGTTAGTGAGCCTCAAGACTTCGTGGGAGAATTTGTAAGCTGTCTGAACATTTTACAAACTGTATTTTATTAACATTTTCCGGTGTCAACTAAATTATTCTATACTTTGAAATGGGCCTAAATAAACATTTTATGCAATGGCTTATAATTGTAATAACTAATTTTACGTGCATAGCTGTGCCGCCTCTAGCCATCTTGAACACGTACTTATTTTTGCCAATTTAAGTTAATTCATACCCAGAGGTATGAATATTTAATGTCTTACACTTAACCGTCGTACAGAGTTTTGCCGAGGCTTTAATATTTTACATTAACTTCAACAAGTAAGAATACTCCACAAACCATAAGAATACTATTGAATATTGCCAAAATATGTCTGTGCTTTGGGGTGAAAGAGTAATGTGCATTTTTAGTATATACGTGTGTAGGAAATGCATCTGGACAGTTAATTTTTGTTTCATCTCTAGCCAAAATAGAAAAAAAATTTCAGATTTATCATTTTGTGTGTGTATATTGTTGACTGGATTTATTTACTTGGACATACTCCATTGCTAAATAAATGACTGTTAAAAGAAAACTAAAAATAATACAAGAAAACATAAATATGCAGAGTATGCTTTAGTCATCAGGATACATACACAACATGAAATTCCAAAACTGGAATCTGGTCAGATAAAAACAATGAACAAACAGAAAACAAAAGAAATAACAAGAATATAAAAATAGCTAAGTTGACATGCGACACAACGATGAGACGAGACAAAAACACAAACAGAAATACAACAAAACAACGATAAGACTAAATAAAACACAAATATGTCGGACACAAACAGAAAATAAAAACAAACGTCACAAATGATGAGACGAAACAAACACAGTAGTTTTCCAAACAGTCAGTATAAACGACGTTTCGGGAACTGGAATCTGTTCCCGTCATCAGGGATGACGTCTCATCATTTGTGTCGTTTGTTGTTTTTTTCTGTTTGTGTCCGACATATTTGTGTTTTGTTTAGTCTTATCGTTGTTTTGTTGTATTTCTGTTTGTGTTTTTGTCTCGTCTCATCGTTGTGTCGCATGTCAACTTCGCTATTTTTATATTCTTGTTATTTCTTTTATTTTCTGTTTGTTCATTGTTTTTATCTGACCAGATTCCAGTTTTGGAATTTCATGTTGTGTATGTATCCTGATGACTAAAGCATACTCTGCATATTTATGTTTCCTTGTATTATTTTTAGTTTTCTTTTAACAGTCATTTATTTAGCAATGGAGTATGTCCAAGTAAATAAATCCAGTCATGCACTCCCATTGCACAGTTCTTTCAAAGATCGTGTATATTGTTACCATAATTCTTAACATACGTGTAATATATTTTTCTTCTTCAAACCACACAGCAACGCACATTTAATATAGCAATATCTACAACCATACCATTGGGCCTACACGTAATTTGCTTACTCACCTTGACTGCTTCAGAAATTATTTTATATTTAATACATTATCAGGATTTGCAGAGAGCTACTGTGTACTACACCAAACAAGTATTGTTTCACTTTAAATATTAATTAATAAAATTTTCATACTCATAGTTATTACACTGTAACATTCTAATATCAAAATTGTACATTTTTATAACTTATCTGCAATAAAAATCAGTAAAATATCTATAATTTCTCTATAACTAATATCTATAACATAAATTATAGAGTACAAAGGTCGTATGATACTGAATGAAATATTTAGTAATACTTATAATTTTCTTTCTATTCTAAAACTTTGTAAACTAAAGCAAATTACAGACATTAACATTTCAATGGAAAAAACTTTCAATGAACAGTGCTACAGATTTTTAAGAGGCTTGTCTAGGTGGCTTTTTAACTGTGTTGAAAAATGTCAAAATTATGGTTTTATTTTTAAAAAAAATTTTGTCAGTGTTCACATACTGTACTTATCTACAAAAAAAAAAAAGAATAAATTTCAGGGTTGAACTTTAAAGGATATCCAACAATAACTCATACGCATTTGAAACTCTGTTTATGATAGAAGTTAGTTTATATAGTTTCATAAAGGGCTAGCACGCCAAATTTAGTACATACACACACACACATATATATACACACATACAAGTACAGTTTTAATGGACATAGCATTAATAAGCGCGTAGTATATTCGTAGTAGTTTGTTGTCGAACTGTAAGTGGTGTCCCTATAATTTACCTGTGCAAAGTATAATGTTAAGGCTCTGTTTGAGGATCGTGTAGGAATCCTATTTTTCTGAGAAGAAAAATTCGGACTATGCTATTATAGAGCAAATTCTATTTACCTTGCACTACACAACAAGCATGGAAGTTGAACTCTCAGCATATATTTAGGCCAAAATCAGTCCAACATTTATATTTTCTTAATATGTTTGACTGATTGAAGTCAAAATATGTGTTAGAAGTTTAACTACCACGTCTCTGTACTGCGGCGCAAGGCAAATATAACATGCGTTACAATAGCAAAAGCCAAATTTTTCTTCTCAAAGTTAAAAAAAAAAAAAAAAAAAAAAAAAAAAAAAATGGCGACTTAAACCTAGTCTTAATGGCGCGGTCTATCACATTTTGATTTTTCAGTTGTACCAGATATTTTTTCCTTATTTTAGACACAAAATGCGACTAATAACTTGTCTCTTATGATTTTTTTTATCTGCCGTAGTTTTCGCGTAATAGTTTGCTCAAGTCAAAATTAGCATGTTTCTGCTTTAAGGACTACCTTAAAACCAACTGACATACCAAACTGAAAATAATTCACAGTGGACAAAGACGTCGCAGGCTACAATGTGACGTACATAAAAACAAAGAATAAAAACTTTGTGTATTTAAATAAAAATGCAGATTAAGGAACAATAGGAAGGAGAGTTTGACGTTGAACTGTGCTCCACACAAACAAAATAGTTCGGTCAGAGCTTAAAGTGCCAGAGAAAAAGGATAACAACAATGAGCTGCACGTCAGCTGAGTGGTTTGCGTGAAGGAGCGATAATGCATCACACGCGTCATTTAGAGGAACCTTGGCTCTCCGTCCAATTTAAACATAGCCTATCTTGTGAGGAACATTAAGGGAGCTGTGCCTACCCCAGAACCCAAGGGAGGTTTACATGTTGTGTTAGATGAGTCTTTGTCACCTTTCAAGATATAATTTTCAAACAGAAAACGTTCTTTGTATTGAGAAGAGGCAATATTGTTGTGGGAATTACAAAGGGGAAACAAGTTATGAATACTAGTTCTCTAAGTTTTTTGAGCACGAAAATACTTGTCAGATTTAAAACGGAAAACGTGGGGCGCATGCAGTGCTAACTGACACATGAATAGTTCGCTTACGTAACTATTTTATTGAATTAAAATTATATAAAGTTTTTATAAGTTTTCTCAACGACAGCTATTCTCTGTACTTCTTATGTTACATGTTCCATGCGCCCCACATTTTTCATTTTAAATCTCACAAGTGTGACATCGGTGAAATAATTTTAATACTTTTCAGAACGTTAAAAAAATGTGGTCTAAGTATTTTTATTTTAAATAATTATTTTGCAATTTTTAGTCACATGACTATGAAATTTTGCTATCGATTTGAATATATTAACGCGATGATGGCAGAGACATGCGTAATCCAGTTTCGAGTTTCAAGTTTCAAGTATCTATTTTGACGGGAAGTTAGTTTAACATCTATTACTCAATTTGCAACAAACACAAGAAAGCAAGTATTTCAGAATATTTCTGCTTCATAAGCAATTTCTCTCAGTGTTTGTTTACCCGCTTGCAAAAACGATTGTTTGTTTACATTCGACTTGTACAAGAAAGACCACATATAATACATATAATCGTCCCTATCCAACACTGTGTACAGACACAGAAATTGTGTTTTTGTAAAGATAATTAATTTGAAATTTCGTTGTGAAGACATTTGTAATATTTTTAACACAAACTTTATGTTGATTAAATACTATCTTTGCTACAGAGAAAAATATGTTATCTTTAAACGAAATTTTTAATACTAAATGTGTCACAAAATTCCTTTGCGGCAAAGTTATTTTGCAGTCGCTCATATTTAAACAAAATTTTGTTTCGCCAATGGAAGTGTTATTGCTGTGCAAAGATGTCACTTAGTACATATTCGTTTTATTAATGTGCATGTCGGTGCAGTTCTCAAATAATATAATATCGTTCATAGCTACCCCTTTACTTTAGTTCTTCAAATTATTGAATCGCTAATTTCAAAACAGGCACAGCTTCTACACTGCTCGAAATTGAGTTTTATGCAGTACAATGCAGGTTAATGTGCTACGTCGATTAATTAATTTATTATCTGCCCGAATTAATATTCCCATGTCTAACAACCTGGTTGTGCAGTGCAACGGTTTGGAAAAATAACTATTTCAAAACTGTACATTTGTACCAAACAATGTCGTGCTTTTAAGACATTAAATTGACTGTAATGTATTCATATAAAAATTGTATTAAATTCTGTTGTTTGTGCATAGTCGTTTTTCTGTACTGACTCAAATGAATTCTTAAGTTGCTGAATGATTTTAATTTACTGTATCTTACTTAATTTCTGCATTTGTGGAAGTTATTACAACATATGTTATTTTAACACTACTTATTTTATGAGCGTTTACACACATACACCAAAATTCAATAAATGTGTTTATGGGATTTTGCATTTAATTTGCTGGCTAGAGATTGAGCAGTATTTAGTATAAATACTAAATTACGAATTTATCTGAGCAACATCTTTAAGCTAGGCCCACAAGTCGTGTTGAATGTTCGGCTTTTCTCTTGTTCATACTGACTGTTAAGAACTTGTTTCACATTTATGATTGCTGCTCTTCAATAAAATGCGTTACTTTGCTGTAAACTTATAAACCTTTTACTAATAATCTTAGATAATTTATCAAACATAATTTTAAAATCATAAATAGATTCTCATAATTTCAGAGTCTTCTGGTAATGTTTTTATGAAAATTGATAACCTACGTGAAGGAACTCGTAAAATAATGGACCATTACAACAAGAAAATTTTAGCAATTTTAATAAAATACCGCAATGCTGTAATTCTTAAATTAAAAATGTAGCATGTCGGCGCGAGAACATGACTTAAATCCACTTATTTACCGTTACGCAGATATTTATCGAATAAATGACGTAATGGATTTGAGAATCTTTTAGAATCTGGGATCCAGCAAAACATTACATGTAAAGAAACCTTTCATAGTAACGTTTAGTTTAAAACAGCTGAACTTACCCTGCTTACCAAACTAAATGTACAGCATCAAATATTATCTAGCAATGAGTCTACGAAAGTTCGATATTTATGCATAAGCACCTGCGATGCGATAAGATTGTGTCGATTTGTAACTGTGGTAATTAACTCTTCCATTTAAATGATAAGAACCTCCTTAAAAATAAATTCCATTGTGAAACTCAGCCTGCCAGCAACCATTAGTCGTGTAAAACACTTATAATAGATAAACATTATATAAAGTAAATCAAAAGTTCAAGTAGTTGAGATAATGTGATCATTGTTTTAATCGTAGCAAGAATGTATGTCAATATTCAAAACCAACAAAGTAACTTACTTTATATATATATATATATATATATATATATATATATATATATATATATATATATATATATAAATGAACAATAACCGCTTCTCGCAGCGGCAAATTTCAAGTCCACAATGGCATGCCCACTAATACAGGCTACAGCCACTTCCTGTTCTCTATCGAAGTCACTGTCAACAAAACGTCGTCATACTACCTGCAATTTGAGCTCTATGCAGAGGAATTCAATTGAAGGGATGCTCTGTAAGTGACAGTTTAAATATCTGATTGTTTAACGCTCGTCCTAAATGATTCTTTGATGTCGAGTCACTCATCTCATCCCAGCTTTCACACCCTCTGTAGCAATTGGAATTTTCACATTCGACATTAATGATGGAGATGCTGTAGAGTTTGTTTTTTATTAGACATGTAAAATTTATATCTCACATGACTACTTGATATGTTTATTTTGCATTCTTTCGATGGAGACTATGTACGGTATTATAGTGTCAGGTAATTCTTCCCGCGTAAAAATAGTCTTTACTGAAAAAAAAACTCTAAAATAATATATTTTTTACCCTGTTACGATATTCCACCTGTTTATCAACTTGTATATTTAAGACAAGACTGTGTAAGTTTGTTGTTGGTAATCTTACAATAGTCCAACCCAAAACGAGTGCACTCTTCCGACTGCTTCGGCAACCCTCTGTGTGGTCCGCTATTGATTGTCATTTGGTTTTCAGGTTTTACATACTGCCAACATTAGTTTGTACTTATTAAGTAGAATATGTGTTTTATCATAGCGATAAAAATATTATTAAACATTGTGTAATATATTAACGACATTTGGACGAAGTCTCTTGTAACTTAGTTGTTACTTAACGACTAATAATATCATCATATTTACGTGAATCACGTACCTGGGAACCAACGAAATGTTTAATTGGCTACCGTTAGTATCAAATTTTACATGCCATCCAACTTCCTAATTGATGAAATAGCTAGCCACATACTTCTTGGCTCATGATTTGAGCCCAGTGCACCAAGTTAAACATTGATAAGATTTCAGATCAAACGAAAGCATGACATTACTAATTCCGAACAATCATGAGAAAACATTTCGACGAAAAACAATGGCTACATATCTGATTGAAGTGCTGACTTAATGATTTTTATAAAACATACCTATAACGTTCAATTGTCTTACATGGTACTGTTGGTAAGCTGAATTATGTAATATCATTAGTTCAAAGCGTGTTAGAGTTAATGACACAGTTAAAACCCAGCATTATCTTATCGCTGGTAACAGTAAACATAACTATTTATGTGCATAAATATCTAAAATTCTTTACGTCGAAGTCAGAATCGACTTCGTGCTACACATTTGTCGAAAAACCGTAAGTATGAAGAAACTATTTACTACGATGAGTGTTTAAGACCGTTGCCTACACTAGAGCTGTAGCGACAACAAGGATAAGTATTTACATGTTAAACTATAATACCTGAAGCTCAGTACTTGGCAGCCTACAAAGTACCACTAATATTTGTGTTCATCTCCGCGCGACATACACTGTTATATCATGTCTTTTTGAACAACCTAAAAACTGCGAGCAAATAAATTATTTCCATTAAAAAAAAACACCTTAAATCTACAAGTCTAATTTTTTCCCGTGTCTATTCCATTTGCAATTTACTCTCCTCTATGCATAAAACTGTTGATGTTCGAAAGCGACAACACGGTGAATGAGCCCCGCCGTTTATAATTTACCATGTAAATACATATTAGTTCTTTCACTAAGGCTCAGATTGAGGCAGCACCCTTAATGTTTTGCTTTTAAGAACTTTGGTTGATATTTTTAAATATTTATTTTAAAAAAATATTTATAAACTGTAAAAGCCAATTTCAAATCTGAATTCGTGAGTAATCTGACGTTAGGAAAAAAAATGACCATTAGTTCGACACTAAGAAAAATACTCATTCAGTGACATAAATAAAACTGTGTATTTGTTATTATGAGTTTGCTGAAAAATAATAAAAAAACGCAATCATTTTCGGTCAAGTCCATTTGACATGTTAGTTGTAACAACTGCAATATGTTGTTGCCGAGAAGGAAACATGGCCTTGTAATTTATTCTATGTCATACTGAGCAGCCAATGTAAGTACGCGCCATGGCAGCGTTCACAAGGAAACCTTTCGTCTTCGTCACTTACTTGCATTGTGTAGCAGGAGAAACATGGATTTTGTCATCTGTCTTGAACTACAAATGCCATGTTCATTATGATACTCCAGACAAGCAACACGTCTGTCAGTCCAGGTGGCACAAGTTGTAACTGGTTGCAATATACGAGCTGTCAAATAGTTAGATTTATTATAATGATTCCTCAAGTTTTGCACATACATACACACCACATGTGTATGGGATGGTAGGCTTACACAGAAAATTTCAAATACTTCTATGTGTTATGTGACCTTCTGAGACACAATACATCGTTTCATTTACTCGACTGTCAGGAAATATGTTGCGTAGTGGTTATTTATGTAATTATTTTAAAATGCTACTAAGAGCATTACGTATCATTAAATATGTCCATTGTTTTCACTATATATTTAGGTATATTTCATGATTTTGTGATATCTGGTTAAACAGTAGCGTGAGAAAAGTGTAAAAAGGAGAAACCCTAATGTATGAAGAAAGAAAGTTAAGAGCATTCACAGTTTTATACGGTTTGTTATTCAAATTTAATTTTTTTTTTACTTTACAGCATTGAAACGCAGTTAGTAATGATAAGTAAATGCATCAGCATAGTATTTTTATTTACCTGGTTGACATGAAATATGTTGCGTAATAGTTATTTATGAAAGTATTTTAAAATGCTCTATAAGTGTCAGTTTAAATATCTGAATGTTTAACACTCGTCCTAAATGATTCTATGATGTCGAGTCACTCATCTCATCCCAGCTTTCACACCCTCTGTACCACTTGGTATTCTCACATTCGACATTAATGATGGAGATGCTGTAGAGTTTGTTTTTTATTAGACATGTAAAATTTAAATCTCACATGACTACATTATATGTTTATTCTGCACTCTTTCGTTGGATACTAATGTACGGTATTATAGTGTCAGCTAATTATTCCCGTGTAAAAATAGTCTTTGCTGAACAAATTACTCGAAAACAATATTTCTTTACCCTGTTACGATATTTCACCTGTTTATCAACTTGTATATTTAAGACAAGACTGTGTACATCATCATTCATGGCCATTCAATACGAGTTTCATACGTAATATTAATGTAGACCTAGAGATAAAATTAGAAGAAAAACCCTAACACCATATTCTCTTCAAATGCGAAACACAAGAGCCGGAATAATTTGCCTACTGCAGTTCATTCAAGTTCAACAAACACCACTTAAAATATACCAATGGCTTTATTGATTTTAAAATGCTCTTTAATATTTAAAGTAAAAGTTTCAAACTCATGCAGCTGGAATAGATTTTCCTATTTGAATTATTATTTTTTTTTTCAACACATCCATTACAGTGAAGGCAGAAAATACAAAAAATAGAATTACTAAAATTCAGATAGTAATTTTTAATTTTGAACAGCCACTTGTGTTAAATTTCCCATAAACGAATCCTAAGATTATTATTATTGTTGCTTTTAACATAATTGTATTAATACAGTACTTTGAAGGTGTACAAAAACAATTTTTCACATTTTCAGTATCATTATATTTTGGTGTAATTTCGTCTATACTAGCGCGAGAAGAGTTAAGAAAAGACGCTATATATATATATATATATATATATATATATATATAATTTACTGAAATTATGTTTTCATTTTTATGTATTTCGTTACATAAACTTCAGAACCGTGCTGTGACTCCATGTTAGTTCACATATAAAACTGAGTGTAAAGACACGAACAAACAATAAGTTGTATCGAAATTTAATAACAAGTTTCATGTAGTAATGTTTTAAATTTAAAGGCAGCATTTAAAGCAAAATAAGAATAGTACTAAACACTACTCGAAGGCGAATTAATACACACACATTTGCCTTCGTATTCGGTCACAAAATTTCAAACACGCATGACTGTACAAGGAATCGACTTCGGACGCATAAAATGACTTGGAGTATTAAAATAATTGAAACATTTATTTTTTACTCGACATATGGTAGCGCCTAGTAAAGAAATTCGCTAGCGATAAACTTCAAATAATGAATGTCAACATTAACTACATTAATCTTCATTCGCAGCCGACACAAATAGAAGATAAATATTGTCTTGCACAAAGTGAAAGTAAGGATATTTATGTCAGCGCTTCAAGGCAACAATTTCAAAGCTGACAGGGATGATATGAGCGTGCAGGTATCAACAGTGTTGTGTCTTTCACGCCAACCTCTAAGCCTGCGAAAATGTGCAAGCTGTGTCATAAGTTGGTTGCTGAAATCTGCAACCTACAGTTACATGAAGATGTCGAAAAAAAAGTTGGGAACACGTATGTGCGAATGTGTCTGTTATCGTCCTAAAATGGCCACAACCGGTTAGAATGGAGAAGTGGCGTAAACAAAACACGCCAAGTAGTGTACAATAAGTGGAGCGCACACATCCACAGTTACACATTCAGAACAATACCACCGAGCAAAACACCACACACAGCCTTCCTTCATGGTCAGTGATTGACTACTTTAACTCTCAGCCTTTTATTAACAATACTAACATATATGTATCTACACTATTAGTTAATATGCGGTACATCTCGGTCGCACAGTTGTGTACAAACACCAACATGTCTTGCAGCAGATCATATTACACCCTAACAAACACGTCCCTTCTAGTCGAGAAACAACGTAAGGTCTTGATCCGATGGAAACGAAAGGAATATAATGGAGTGATTTGTGCAGCTCTTGACAGCGATGTCTTGTCAGCCGATGAAGATGCCGGCCCTCGTAGCGTAGTCGGTAAAGCGTCTGTCTGATGCGCGAGGAGTCTCTGATTCGTATCTGGGCCCGGGCATGTTTGTTGTGTTGTCCTTCACATCATGTCACCCCCATCGGCTCTTAATACCTCGTTGTTAAAAGGCCGCAGTACCCTCACATTCATCCCCTCCCAATTATGGTGAATAATGTAGGCATGGAGTGGTACTGGAACGGAAAACAGGCGTTCATGTAATGAACCCCGCCCCCAGCCCACCTTCATGTATTAGCCACAATTTCCACATGCAGAAAATCTGCCTGTGAGGCTATTCAGGAATGACACCGAGTTCGCTATGATAGGAGGCGAGCGCACTAACCTCTACAAAACCGCGGCCACTGTGAATATGAAGCCACAATTACCTGAGGGTATCTGGTGATGTAATTCGTTTATCTTAACTTTCCATTTCAATAATATGAATTTAGTTTTATGTAATAACTGACTATTACCACGTTTAACAATGACATTTCATTTTATCTTCACAAGTTAAACACATTTCATTAAAAATACATTTTAATAATTTCAAACATTTTGTAATATTTTAATTTTAATAAATTTAAATGTAATTATTTAGTCACATACTAATTTAAAAATTATAGCCGATTTTACATTGTGCGAATCTTCTGCATTACGTTATCATTTCGCATTTACTGCATCGACGTTTGTTAACATAAAATATTAGTTTTTACTAAATATTTCGCCATATTGTGGGGCAGTTTTTCCAATGGTGGGTGATCATTTGTGTGACCCTTTGATATTTTTTCACCCCGTGCAAACAAGAGGCATCTTTCAGAACCAAACATAGCTTTTGTGAAAATGAATTTTTTTACCCCACGAAGCTATACTCTCAGTAACGTGAAACGAGTATTTAAATATGACGGCACTAATCACCTTTGGTGTGTAAAAATTTCGTTCAACATGGATCGTTATTTTTCCACCATCAGTAAATACTTAGCTGCGGGTAGAGTACAGCCAAATTATCATTAAAAATGTATAACTTTTAGAAGGTTGCGAATTGGATCATACTAGTATCGTTTGTTTAGTAGGTTTTGGGCTCCTCAATCACCCGCCTATTTACTGACGTCTACTCCTGGAACATCCTGTATTAAGAGTGTCCAAAACAAGCGCATAATAAGCACAATGCGCGGATCCTTTGTTTAACTGAAAACGTTGGCAAAACGTTTCGACGACATTTTATATGCACAATGTGGCAACACTGCACGTAGAAAGTCCACCGTTGAGCTCCACATCCAGGTATTATTTTATGTATGTTATCAAGTACACATAGAATCATGTTTGGACTGCTCGGGATTTGAACCTGTGCCCATAATACATAAAGATCAGTGCAGCAGTAGTAAAATAAGTAAGATATATGTAGAGCGCAGGATAGAACTAACTACAGTGCGATGTTGCCACATAAGCACATAAAATGTCATCGTACAAATTTTGCCGCTAACATTTTAGTCTGAAATGTAGCGCAGTATACGTATGGTGTGCTGTTTCTGGTGAACCTGTATACGTTGAGAAATTGCAGGAAGTGTTATTTATCGGTAATTTCTTATAAAATAAATAAATTTGCAAAGATAAATCGATGTGTTAGTTCATTAGACTTATTGGGCATACGGAGTGTTCTGCTAGATAACCGACGCACTTCACGGTCGTATTTCTTAAAACATTTAGAGTAAAATAACATAATATAAAACACTGACTACGCCTCTCTATCAACGAAGAACCTTCAGTAAATGTGATAACAAGAATGTGTAGTGGCTCACAACAGCTGCTGCAAATTAACACCGGCCACTCGCATGCGGGTTGTATGACGTTGCATCATGGATCGTTTCCACTGCATGCGAGGTACCTGTGTGTAGGTGCTTGCCTGCTGTAACTGAGCACATGTGTCTTGTACACCATGCACACGACCCTGCACGCAGCCCCACAACGAACAAGTACAGCGCGGAGAAGTCCGGAGAATGTGGCGGCCATGAGATCCGCCCAGCCCGATCAAGGCAACTGTGTGCGAGTATCTTTCACCTTTACTGTCGTCACAGCAATGGACGGGCTTCTCCACTGCATCTGTCTGTTTCCTGCACGAGCACCGTAGTCATTATATTATGAAGTGACACAGATATCCCCGCCAATAAAGTGCGAGGTCCGGGGTGGATTTCTATGTGTAAATTGGTGCTATATTTGAGCAGTTTTCATACGGTAAGAGGGTCTGAACACCAAGGTACCCCCCACCCCAAATTATAACTACGTCCTTGTCTGCACATTTGTCCCTGTAACTCGTTAACGTAGATGAATAGCCCATTTTATGTAACGTCTTTTTTATTTTCAATTGTTCGGATGATCGAGCTCCCGAACTATGTCGGTTGAACCACGGTACACTCTATATGCTCAGATTTAAAATACTACAGATTAAAAATCAAACAAGCGCCTGTAATGGGAAACTAAAATAATTTACGAAAAGTTACGAGGTAAGCATGGGTACAGTAAAATTTTAAATCTTCACTTTTAAATTCATCAGTATGAAGTTTTCGCGCCGTCAAAACTTGAGCTGAGCACATCGCTTGCAAGAATAAAATAACTTTACGTCTAGTATCTAATTTTCAAACATTCTTGTTTATTTGTAAGATGTGACCGCGGTAACCTACCATAATCTAGCATGGTTACTTGCCCTAAACGTACGTAAATGCTCGTCATTGACTACATAACACACTAACCGACGTAAATGTTGGGTCCATATGACAGTTTTTACACAATAATAATATGTTTTTTTTATACATAATAATATACAGTTAAATTCCTCGCTTGACTTCACCTCACTTGAAGTAGTTTTGTTGTTGTTGTTTTTGCATTTCGATAGTGTGGATTAAGGCCCACCCATGATTTATTTAACATTTTATGAAAAGTGATATTTAATCTGCTTTTATTCTTATATACCCCTTCTACTGTTCTTCTTTCTCCACTTATTTCACTAACGATGCAGCAATCCCTACAACGTAATCTATCTAGTAAAAAACTGTCATAAAAATTAATTTTCATCGACTACAAATACTCCACAAAAATTCACAGATACATTAAAGACAAGTGTTTATCTGTGTAGTTGGATAACACTGGTTATTACTAGTAGGTAAAGTGATAATTTAAGAAACGTTTTCTTTTCGCGTCGTCTTGCTAAGCACAACCGTATTCATACAGTTTGTGTCAGAGGACTACAAATACGTTGCTGCCCTTACCACTAATACTTCCAGACATCTACAACTCCAGTGAAATGTACATGTGGATGTTGCTGAGCTGCAAGTACATTCCTTTCATTATTTTCTTAAATTATTTGAACAAAAATTCTTAGTACACTTCAGTTGCTGCCCATATACACCTAATATAATGCAATTTATCTTGGTAACTTAACTAACGTCGTAAGCGATCGTCTCTGCATGTGTTGGTATGAGTATATCTAGAAACGATAGAAAAATTAATGGTAAAGATTTTTTTCGTATTTAATAATGCCTTTTCCATTTTTACTAGGTAGTTGAGGGCCTCATGAGGTACACCTGAGGCTATTAGGTGAAGATGAGACAGCGGTGATTTGCCATTGACTTCCGCAGGGATGGGGGTACAAAGACAAACACAACACATAGTCCTGAACCCGGAGAGGTAGCGCTATGTTTCACTTCACCAGATGTGATTCGAACATGAAATTCTTGGCTCCAGGCAACGAATTATAACTACAGAGCAAGGCGGTTAGACTGTCAATAATATTTAATGTACAGCAAATATATAACGTTGTTACATACAAACCCTGAATGTATCCGTCTATGTTCTCTTGTAAATCCTTCCATAACTAAAAATTTAACCATGATGTTATGCGAAGACTTTAATGTACAATACACATATAAGTAACAGTGTAAATTACAGTTGATTTCAGTCCTGCACAATACAACTATGAGATACCAAGATTCCTGCAGTATGTTGGGGGCCTTCACTGTACTACTTGTGGCTGGTGTACTTCATGACGCAGACTCTAGGGATCTTCGTCAAGTCACAGAGCCCAAGATTCCACCAGCCTGCGAGTCTCTCAAAGGCAGCGGTGGAGACGAGACAGCTGTCATACAGAAGGCACTCAACTCCTGCGCCAAGGGCAAGACTGTCCACCTGGCATCAGGCACCTTCGTCTCCGGACCTCTGATCATCCCTTCAGGAGTCGGCCTGTGGATCGACAGCGGGGCCGTGTTAAAGGCCAGCAACAATGCAAAGCTCTATGACAAGGGTAAAAACTTATGCGGGACTGTGAACAAGGAGTACCGCAACTGCAATTCCTTCATCCAAATGGTAAACACAGTCGGCAGCGGGATATACGGCAAGGGAACGATCGACGGTCAAGGAGGAGTCAAACTATCTGGGAAGACCCAGTCATGGTGGGACCTGGCACACGAGGCACAGTTAAAAAACGAAAATGAGAACAACCCCTTCTTGATAGAGATAGACAACTCAAAAGACATCACACTCTATCAGATCATCATCAAGAATGGGCCAAACTTTCATGTCGTCGTCACACAGACTAACGGCTTCACGGCGTGGGGCGTGACCATCGATACACCTGTATCTGCCCGCAACACGGATGGAATCGATCCATCGGCTTCGCAGAACGTCACCATAGCCCACTGCAGCATCAGCACGGGAGATGACAATGTGGCTATTAAGGCGAACCGTGGTCCTTCTAGATACATATCAATAACAAACAACCATTTCGGAAATGGTCACGGCATGTCGATTGGGAGTGAAACGACCAAAGGTGTCAGCGATGTGACTGTGACTGGCCTGACTCTAGATGGAACAGACAGCGGTCTACGTATCAAGAGTGACCGCTCGCGTGGTGGCCTGGTGACTGGTATCACATACACCGACGTCTGCATGGAGAACGTCAGAAACCCCATCATCCTGGACACTCAATACAGCAAAACTGTTACCGGAAACTTGATACCCGAGTACCGAGGGATCACTTTCAACAACATTAAGGTGCTGACAATAGGGACATTTACATTTAATGGGTTCAGTGACGCAAAACCAATCCAAGTTACCTTGAACAACGTGCACATCAAGAAGGGATCTACATGGACGACGAAATATGCGAAGATTAGTGGGAAGTATGAAGAAGATGCAAGTGGCAGTCGTTGCTAAGGCATTCGTGTGATAAATTAGAGGTTGTAATGAATAGCTTTGAATCAATAAATAGTTGAAGATTTTTTTTGCAACGAAAACTATTATTTTTTTTATTGCTAGACCAGAATTGCGTAGAATAATTTTATTACTTGATCCCCAAAACCTTGCAGTAATAATTTTTACTATTTGACAATCAACGTTAATAACTAATTATTTACAAGGTGATTCATGATAATTCAAAGATTGAGAGGTTATTGTGAAGAACAAAATACGGAAAGCGAGACAGAAAATGGTGGGTCGGAAATATCTAAGTTAAAAGTTTTTTAAGTCACACATATCGCATTCGCCTGATCTCTAAGTTTGAAGTTATGTTTAATAATTTATTTACTAGACACCTGAACGTATTGAAGACCTGCTGGCGAGAATTATTCTTGCCTGTGATGTCATCAAAATGTCGCCAGCCATGTTATAAAGAATGCGACAGAAATATGTGAGATGTAGTCGTGCCTTCATCGACGCTAGAGGCCACCATATCGAACATCTGCAAAACACATTCATTTCCTGGTAGTTAGATATTAAGCTGTCAGTAAAAGCAATACAGGATGTTCCGAATTCACTTTCCAATGATTTTTGGAATAACTTTTAACAGAGAAATTTTTGATTCACCATTTCCTATCTCCCTTTGCTACTTACTTTTCATCATTTCCATCACCTCAAGAAATTTTACTTATAATAACGAAATATTCCGAGTATTATATAAATGTTTCCACGCATAGATATATTCACTTCAGTAGTTACATTTCCTGACAATACAACATCAAGCGTAGGATACTACTACATCTATACTACCATAGTAGATGCTACCTCTAATAGAAGTACACTCTATTTTTTTTTTTAATTTACAAGTATTTTATTTCTTCGATTACAAATGCTTGTAAAAGTACACAGAATTTTTTTGTTAAAATCATATGTATATAAGTTAAAGGTAAGAGTTAGTTTCATGAACATAGGTGACACAAATGTTCAAAACTTTTCCTTGTAAAATTATTTGTTTGTCAAGTAATTTGTAGTTTCTTAAAAAAAAACTAGGAAAAATGTTTAATCTACCAAAACCATAGGTTCACCAAAAATTACATAGTAATACAAAACTCACATCGTCTGGAATGCATTTTTCTGGAATAAAGTAGAGTTTAATATTGACTACATAATTCCAAATTAAAACAAGTTAAATAAAAAAACTGTACATTGAATGTATACAAATAACAAAATATCTACATGCATGTAATTAAAGGTGGTCTAAGGATAGGATGTATAGTAACAAAGCACAGGGACGCTAACATACTGTCTATGCGCTAGCTCTGGGTCCATAGAGGGTATGCGTTTTTCATTCGTAAAGATATAAATAATACAACGAGGCCAATAGCATGTCGACGCATATACTAGCCAAATTTACGTCGTGAGTTAGGGCGTGTTTGCTACTGTGTAACGGTGGCATACGTGATTTTAAGGACGAAAAAAAATTCATGCCAGGGACTCAGAGCTGGCGCGCGGACACTTTATACAGTAACAGAACTTCAAAACAACTCCATTATTTTGTCACGTGAGTAAACAAAGTCAGCCTGGCCTCTATATAGCCTGCTAATACTCCATCAATATTGTTCTATTATCTATGTATTAGCAATAGAGACAGGAAACGTCCTGTTGCGGAGCACCTGAAGTGAACTGAAGATAGACCGGTTTTTACAGGTGTCATCTACTGTAGCAAAAAAATATATGTTTTTATGATAACGTACATAACATTGATATAGTTTTTATTTTTTATTTCACATATATTGAGGAAATTTCGATATTTCTGATGGCACTTAATTTTAACGTGTTAAACATATTTGACGTATTGTAGTAAACAAATTTGCTTGTGACAAAAAAAATTGGACTTCTAAACCAAAACACACAATTTTGTTTCTGAAATAAAACAAATAACCAAATAGTCTGTAGGACTTGGTTAGTGCAACATTAAACTTGTTTGGCTTTGCAGAGATTTTTTAGCCGAAGCATTTAAACATAAGCTCAAGAATCAAACCCGGGACCTCTGCATTAAGGATAGCTCATAAGCCTCCACTGCTAAAACTAAAATCTGTGAATTCAGATATCCTTACAGATATATAACTCGTAAAATGAATGACATTCATGAAGATGTACAATAATATATTTGTCTGTGGAAATAATTTTGTTGGTATTGTTTATACCCGAAAGGACCACCATTAAATACTCTCACAAATGTATACATAATGTCAATTGCCACAGAAATAACAAAATAATTCACGAGAATTGATTAAAACCACAGCGTGCTCAAACATAAAGAATTGTTTGGTGCAATAAAATTATATTACAGTTGACGTGACCAGTGTGCAGGGATTTTGGAGATGCTGCAGTCAGGGGGGAAATGACAGATAAATATACCCTTAGGCGCCAGTTCCGCATGGATGGCCAGCTCGGCGGAACACGAGCATGAGATCCCAGCCTCAGGGAGTGTGGTCGACCACTACCTTACTGGTCTCTGATGTCCTGCTGTTTACATAATATAACACACACTGATATGCTACACTCTTGTTTAGACTAGCACGGCGGTACACGAGCATGAGATACCAGCCTCAGGGAGTGTGGTCGACCACTACCTTACTGGTCTCTGATGTCCTGCTGTTTACATAATATAAC
>PNEQ01022698.1:0-31845 GCA_003012365.1 Medauroidea extradentata
TTGTAAAATTCCCGAAAAATATTTCACAATAAAAGACGTATGTGTAATTGCCAAATAAGTGAAACAGTCTCGTATTATTTAGGTTTTGTAAACTTCGATGGTCCTTTGTTCAGTAGGAAACCAAAATTTTATTTCTATTCAAATGCTATTGGCAACCCTACTTGTGTACTTCGCAGGTGCGGTGGCTGAAACTGTGTATAGCACATGCGTGTGATCATACACTGCGATGAAAAATAGGATGGGCTCTATCTGTGAAATTCAGTACGGAATTCTGTGTAGAAACAGCGTAGTTGCGGTACACACTGTCGCAGTGCTACTTGCAATGAATTTGATACGGAATTCTATACTGTATTATGGCTACACGGACGGCGAGAGCCGCCTCGTCTCGACACGCCTAGCTTGTTTCAGCAAGACCCTTCCTCTCAGGGAGATTGGCTTACAATGAGATAGGGGAAGGACAAGGCAGATGGCTCGCACCCCCACCACTGCGACTTCCTCTAGACACGTCACTGTGATGAACCGCGCCCCCGGCCCTTAGCCACGCCTCTTAGCCTACTCGAACACGTGGCACGGAGAGCTATCCTCAAGTTTACCGTCAGTCCCCATAAGTCTTAACTGCAGAATCAGGGACGTCATGTATAATACTGTCTAAGACACAGTAGAAACACAGTATTATGCTTAAAAATCGTAGTTTCCCAACAGAAAATATAAGGACGTTAAATATAGATTCAACCAAAACACGAATTTCATGTGACTATTTCATTGTTATCAGCTACCATACTTTATTTATAATGAACTCTTTGTTTAATGAAGAATTCTTAAGAGGAATTTATCTTCAACATCACCCAAATCAACTAAAGTGAGGGTGGAGTGTCATAATTCAGTCCTATCGGCAGGGCGAAGTTGAGTTTCTAAATCTGGTTTGAAGTGAAGTGACCAAAAATGTTGCCGCCTTATTGAATTATTATTTTAATTACAAATGACGGCGGGTGGTCGTGTTCCATGGCTAGTTTTATTACAATCCGAATAAACGCTTTTGAGTAAGTGGCAGTAACTGCAGCTGCCGATCACACCCAATGAAAGCCGCTGTTGGTGCTGCGACTAGGGCGCTCTCCATCCACTAAGGCAATCCGTGTTCGAGTCTCGACGGAGTCGACCGTGATTATGCATTTGGAAGTCGTGCTGGACGATGTCGTTGGTTGGGGATCTCCAGTTTCCCCCTCTCGATGGTCACCTCACAGCACTGCAAACCTCGTTGACCAAATTCTCTTCCACTAACGGCTCTTCACTCTTTTCAGACATAGTGTGCCGACTGAACACGGGATGTGACCTCACCCCGCGGAAGCAAGAACAAGTCCGAACCCACACACACGTCTTCCGTTGCTGCAGACGTAACAGAAGTCCTGTCGTCCCGACCAACAAGGGAGCCGTAAACTTTTATCCCTCACGCCCGCCGCCAATCCCGTAACGCGCGAGGGCGAAATGAATGCTCAGGCCGAGTTACATCGGGGCGAGTTATACCGTGTAACGCGGGACAGGATATTTGCTAGAGTGGCGGTAGCTGGTTGATTTGTTGCCACTTACCTCGCGAGTCCTTCCCTCTCCTGCTGTCCCGTCCTACCGTGTCCACTCTCCCTGGATTGCCTCACGTCTCCTCTCTCGGCCCTTGATCCCTCACCCTTCCTTCCACCCCCGACCATCCCTTCTTCCTCAAAAAATCCTACCACTCCCCCCCACCCTCCCTTCAGTGCGCGTGGCCATTCCTTCTTCCACTCAGGATTAATGCAAGCAAGCAGCTTATATTTTCCAGAGCATCGCTCTACGGCTTCTCCTGTAGCTATCCTCGTCTCTCGCTCTCTTCCCGCTGTCCACCTACTCTCTTTTCTATTAACAAGATAGCATCGTGCGGGGTTGAGGGGATGAGGCCTGGCGGCCGGGAGTGGGGGGAAGTGAAATGGCCAGCCGGTCATCCATATCCCAGGAAACCCCCTATTCGATCATCCCCGTTGTTCACTTTAGCTTCTCCCAAGGATTGAAAAATTTACAACAGCCAGCAGAATACCCGCCCTCCCTCCTCCACAGCGCGGAAGTAAAAGTGTGCAGAAAGCCAGCGTGTCTGGGAAGAAATGGAGAAAAAGGGCGAAAAAGGCCATTTTCTTTTCAGAGTTCGATTCCTCGTGCCCTAATTCGGTTTAGAAAATATTGCCGGTATCTACGAGTTTTACCAGAGGAAACAGTGGGTATGAAATTTCCTCGAGATTTACCGTACTTGAACGATCTGCCGAAGGAGGGGCAGGGGTGTTTTTACCGAAAACAGTCGGTTCAAAAAATATTACCAATATCTCGGAATTTCTCAAGAAGAAAAAGTGAGTATGGAATTTCTTCCAGAGTTACTGTACTTGAACGATTGGCGGATTTGTTGCGATATAGTGGTATGGTTTAGGGGGAGGGGGATGAAAACAATCATAAAATGCGTAAACAAGCAAAGAAATACAATATTACAGGTACTAGTGAATGGCAGTTGGGCTCTAAACCGTATTGTCTAATTCTGTAATATGTGATGTTAAAAAATAAAGCGAAGAGGTTTTGCCGAAAATATATTTGCACTATTTGGTTTATATGTATTATGTGCTTCTTGGTCAGTGAGTGATAGAGCCATGTAAAATTCGCATTATTATTTGGTAGCAGACTAAACTTCACTGTCCTATACATAAGAAAGCATAATCTATGATTCAATAGGCCACGAACTTTAATCTGTTGTCATTTACGTGTGTTACGTCTTTACAGAGATTGGCCTCTCTACCGTGTAAGCATTCTCCACGGCAAGTCACGACAATGTCGGCCAGCGGGAGACGTCGAACGAGTCTATATCCACATGGAGTCTAGCTAGCTGTCAGAAAATAACGCGGATTTTACATGTCTCTAGTGATTAGATGTTTTAACTGTGACTTGTACTGGGGTTCTGCCGGCACTTCACAGTCGCATTGTGTCACAACAGCCTTATTATGGTTGGTGCATTCAAATGAGAGATGTATCTGAACAAAAACGTGCTGCCAATAGCCATTCAGCAGAGCTTCTGATGTGCACGTGAGACATTGAAATACACTGGTACAAAAATATTTTCGTAACAAACCCGTGAATCTACTAATAATTGTTACAGAGGGTAATGTGGTATCGGGAATAGTTGACTGCTTGCTAGGCCCCAACGTGATGTATAACACTGAATGTTTCGTATTAACATTGGCTATCGTTTATTTGTAGCATTTTTTCTCTCTACAACAGGCCCAGTTAGAACGGCACAGCTTGGACACACAGCGTGTATGATTTGTCCTAAAACTAATAATAATAATAATAATAATAATAATAATAATAATATCGTCTTTATTTGGCGCAGTTAAGACATACTTGCCTTCTCTTACACTGAACCATTCAACTATCTACTACAAACACTGTACATAGCTAATAATTTTTAAATTACAAATTTAACAGTATGTACTAAAATATATGTAGGGGAATTTTTTTTTAAAAAGTGGGCAATTTAAAAACTGACATGATTCATCAATACAAGGCGACCCAGCACTCAAAACCACTGAGTTGAAAGCAAAAGGCATTATAAGTAATTTCAGGAAAACTTTCATTAGTGGAAAAAAAAAAAAAAAAAAACAAGTAGTTGGCAGAGAAAAGAAAACAAAACCCTGCAAGACCCTTTAATTAATACAACATATAATATAAAAAAATTAATAAGATTACATTTAGCCGACGTTTTCAGTAGAAATAGAGTAAAACCTACTTAGGTGCCAGGCACAAGAGACCTCAGAAACACAATAGACACATTTGATACCCAAATGGAACAGAAAAATTGCCAAGAATATGTTAATCCAATTGTGATAGTTTAACATTAAAGGGGGAAAAAAATATTCAAATTACATAAAAATTATACAAGAAAAATAGAAGACAATATAAGAACACGTTCAATTCACACACACACATTCATTCGATCACACATTCACAGTGTTTTCCTTTCCAGACCCCGGCTATGCAGTAGCGAGCCCTGCATCAACTTATTTTTAAACAGAGAGTAAGAGCCAATGCTACGAATGTTTTGGTCCAGCTCATTCCAGCTCCTAGCTGCAGAAACACTGAAGGAATTGGAAAAATAATTAGTTTTGTGTATTGGAATTAAAAGCTTACTATCTGATTTTGATCGAGTAGATAAGTCATGAGCGAAAGAGAGATAATTCAGGCGATTTCGTAAATATTCAGGAGTGTTTTCTCGTAGAACTCTGTTCACGAGCAGTAGTGTATGTACTTTCCTTCTGTCGCGCAATTTTAACCAACACAGTTTGTTATACGACTCACTAAGATGATCTCTGGAGCTAAGTTTAAAAATGAAACGTACACACGAGTTCTGCAGTCTTTGCAACCGCGTATTTAAATGGTCTGCAAGGTCGCCGTACACTACGTCACAATAATCAATAATGGGAAGTACAAGTGACTGCATCAGCAGCGTCTTGATTCGTTCCGGTAAAATATTCGCAAATCGCTTAATAGAATGAAGCTTTCCATATACCTTACTGCAAACGTAAGAAGTGTGAGCAGCCCATGATAGATTTTCATCAATTATTACACCTAGGTTTTTTACACTATTACTAATATTAATAACTATTCACACGTATCGCGTTTAATATAATAATGTTTATTGGAAACTATTTTTAACATTTTCGTGATTTTCCAGGGCCTCTAGCCATCATTCTTCGCCGGGAATATTCGCTGTGTTTCAGCCATGCGTACAACAGCAAGGTAGGAATAAATCCGAGCACATATACATGACCCCTCAATTGAATGCATGCGTAGGAAACAGGCGTAAATATTAACATACATTGCATATATTAATTCAGGCGTAAAACTGGCAGTTTTATGTAGACGGACTTGATGAAACACTCGTCTCAGTATGTCTGTACTATAAAAATGCTTTGTTCACCACGTTACTAATTATATTGCGATTAAGTTAAGTTTTGTTTAAATATGACATGCTGCGAAGTAAACCTACCACAAATACAATTTTAGTTGCAATAGTATTGTAGTGGAAACAAAAATTGGTAGCTACGCATTTATGGTAAACATGCATTTTTCTAAAGATAAACTTAATGCAGAATAAAAGAAAAGCTTATTTTCTACTTAAATATCTAGCGTGATGGAGCAGTGGCGAAGCACTCGCCTCGCATTCGCGATGACCCGGGTTTGATCCCCGGCTCCGGTCATCCTGTTTTCGGTTTCCCAGGGGTTTCCTAAATCACTCCAGACGAATAATTGTACGGTTTCTTAAATGGGCCCTGGCCGACTCCTGCCCTCTTTCCCTTGTGTACTATTTTGTTAAAACCTTGTGCTGTTCGAGAGCGCGTGAAACGTCTGGATAAACAAAACACGAAGAAATTGAGAAAATTTTCTCAAGATTAAATTAGTTAGCACCAAATATTTTTTTTTTTTTTTTTTCGTTTCTGTGCTGTAGTGCAAGAATTTATTACTCCAATATAAACAGCAATTAAGAATTGTTTCACTGCTAAACAGAAAACGCTTATACTGTGTACAGACATTGTCGAGTTTGTCCCATTTGGAAAGGGTTACCGCCTGAAACACCGTTACGGCAGCCATTGCTGCCAGATGGTTAAAATGTCGAAAACGAAATTTCCACGTGAAGTAATTACATGCAAAAATATAACAGTTTCCACAAAATTCTGGTACACAATAATAAAACCTCATCAGGCATTTTCGGTCATTAGCTTAAGTATGTTTTATACCACACTTAAAAAAGTCAGTGTACGGTAGCAGAATTTCGGTACATCTGCCAGCGTTGGTAACATGCTCGAATGGGAAATGTTACCATCGAACCACTGGCGCTTAAGTAGCTACGTCACGATCTAAATAAAACTTCCTACTCGTTATCCCTATTACTGCGGTGTGAAAGCATTACGAATTACCATTGTTGCAGAAGATTATTGACGATCTTAATAAATCAATCTCCAGAGATTTTGTATCTACGGCAGTGGATGCGACGCAAGATCAGGCAATGTCGTTGCAGGTCCGTGCAGCGAGTGGCTGGAGAGAAACTAGCACATTTAAACCCACTTGAGACAAAACGCAGATCTCGCCCGGGAGAAAAAAAATTAGAAATTACTTCCCCCACAGGTTTTTCGTTTAAATTACGTAAACTTAAACAAATGGTGCTTATTAACTCAGGCGCTTTTAACCCTCACGTAAAAGGCTTATAAGGTTAGCTAACCTTAACGTGCTCACAAAGTGGGACAGTTTTGCCGCGCATGGTAGGGTCTCTTTGAATCCAGAGCTCCCTTATACTGTAGGGAAATGTGCAACTAATTATATAGACTATCCATGTTTAAGTGAGCTTTTTTCTAAGATCTCAACGGGTGTAATAACAATGAAATATTATTAACTTGCAATCACCGTAAGCAGGGGTAATTTTGAACACGTAAGGTGACTTTGGGACACTTTTGCACTATTTTTTCCTCCCATAATTACAATCAGTGTATATTAATTAAATGTAGTATGGATATTTATTGTTCGGAATGTATCGCAAGTAGATTTATTTGTTCAGGGCTATCATATTTGTGACGAGTAAATTTTTGTAATGTACTAGTCACCTCACGTGTGCAAACTCATTCCCGCTCACTGTAATACGCTAATTTTATGATGCGCGTCTTTCGAAACCAATAGACGAAAATAAAAAAAAAAAAAGCAATCTCAGAAAAATTTGTCGCCAAATTTTTGAGCAAAAAATTTTCCTCGAGTGACAGAAGGGGCGGACAACCTGCGACGACGAAAATCTGTATATCTGATTGCGTCTCGAGAGATTATGCTAAACTCACATGTCGATCTACCAAATGTTTTTTTTTTCATGAAGTTGGCAAATCTCTTGCCTCTTTTACAGGCGTTTTATACTAACTAATACCCGGACACTTCATTTGACGTGTTTAGCTGGGCTGCGTTTGTGTGTGTGAGGCAGGAGCGGTAAGGTTGCCGTTGACCGACGTATGTAATGCATTATCGCCTCTCCGCGCAAGTCACTCAGCTGGCGTGCAGTGCTTTACTGTTATCCTTTTTCCTATGGGACTTTAAGCGGTGACCACATTATTTCATTTGTGGCCAGCGTAGTTCAAAGTGTAACGGTTGTTTATATAGTTGTGTTTCTTCGAATCCTGTTGTTATTTTCCTAGATACGGCTGTCTGGAAAAGCCATTTTTGGCCATTTTGAGTTGCCCGGAAAATGACGTTTCCAACAAACGTGTCGAAATTTTAAACTATAACGACATAGTGTGAAGTGTATGTTCCTTTCGTAGATATACAAATAAGGTACCTGTACCAAATATGGCCCGCTTACGTTCACAAATAATTTTGCCTAAGTCATTAATTATATTATTAATATAACACATGGTTGATGTAAGACAGATATTTATGGATGGTGCATGTTCATACTGGAGACTAGTGTGTACCGATGCCACATCTATCTCGGTATTACCACACAATGACGACTTGTGAGCCATATGGAGAACTGGGCCATATTCGGTACAGGTACCTTATAATTAGAGATGATGGTTTATCGTGGGAAAACTTGACTATTTGCTAGGCTTCAACGTGCGTTCAGCTTTTCAAAAGATTACTGGATTTTCCTTGTACGCGGGGCTACTGCCCTACTTGACTAAACCAATAAGAATACCGCTATTTTAATATTTGATGCATGTTATCGGTCTGTAGACAGCTACGTTGTGTCAGTGTTTTCAAGGCTATGTTGACACAAAACATTTTTGCGATATTCCATCATCTCTACTTATAATGTACGATAAATAGTTAAATAAAAAAAAAATAGTCGTAACTCGCTGCAACGCATTTGAAGGGCATGTAAGGAGGCCCCTTAAACGCGAATTTTCAAGTTCGTATTTATCACTAAACTGTTTCTGATCCTTAAACGCGTGGAATTACATCCGGCCTCAAAGGATGTCCTGAGTCGGCTGACAGACGCCAGTTGACCGCCTCCAGCGTGGTGAGTGAACAAATGTCAGCCGTGTAGTCCTTCCAGCTTCCAGCTTGTCTCGACCTCGCACGTTGTAGTCCAATAACCAGTGGCAGAGAACTGTGTATGGTTGTGCGCTATTTGACGCTACAGCCACTGACACGCTTATTACTGACTCGTCACAACAGAATAAATAACCAGTAGAGACACTGGAAAATCGCGGGAATAGTTGACTGTTTGCTAGACTCCAACGTTATGTATATAACACTGAATGTTTTGTAACAACATTGGCTATCGATCGTTTATTTGTAGCATTTTTTCTTTCTACAACAGGCCCAGTTAGAACTGCACAGCTTGGACACACAAGTGTGTGTGATTTGTCCCTAAACTGTTCACACGTGTCACTGATAATATAATACAATTTATTGGAGACTATTTTAAACATTTTCGCGATTTTCCAGTGTCTGTAGTAACCAGTAGATATTTCATGGTCATTGGTATACGCCGGCACGTTCACACGAGTGTGCAGCTCCCGGTAACTTGTGCCCTACCTGCCAACGACCATCGAGCCACCGCTGCCAATAAGCTGCTAATTATATCTGCAACTGTATGACATTATTGTACGTGTAGAAATCCGAATGAATGAACTACAGATTCCATTATATTTGTACAGTTTCCTTTACGAACTTCCCTCATTTACATTCAGGATACTCATAACATACCATAGGACTAAGGTAAAACGTGACGTGCATAGATAATAGATTTTTATCTTTCGTAGACAAAAACCTTATTGTCAGAACAGTTATTTAAGGAGAAATTAGTATACGGACAAACACTGATTTTGCGTCTGGCTAGTGACTCATCGTTACGGCCAAGATCCGTCATTTCTACTGCTTTTACGACAGTTATTTTTAAAGCCCTAAATAAAAGTAGACATAATAAAACCGCAGCACAGTTTGTTAGAAACTAATTTTAACAAGACAAAATACACAATGGTTTCAGCTAATATGCAATTAAGGGAATTCTCATTAATGAACCTACTAACCAAATTTATATAATCTTTTGTGCCTATTAAAAATTAGACCACACAATAGACACCATTTTTTAACAAAACTGTGCAACAGTTTTTCCGTATCTGCTATTTTTTTTAACCAAATGCTTTCAAAAAATTTGAGACTGTGTACAGTCATACGATACACAATTTTGGCAGAGTGTTTTTCAAAATAATGAACCGTTTGCTAGCAAAAAGTTTTTTTGCTTAATTTTGGCTTATTTTCACTTTAAATTATGTGATATTTCAAGGGCAAAAATATAAAAATTCGTTTGATGTATTCAACAGAAAAATTCAGCTAAAAACGAGGGTGTATAAGTGTTAAAACTTGTAAGATGAATTTTGGATGTATGTATTAATTCACGTTAAAAAATAAACATTTTCTAAACCACTGCAAAACTAAAGGGAGAGGCCTTAACCGGCGTGAATCTTCCCGTCGGCTGCGATTCAAAAATAACGGCAGTGTTTGGAACGTTTATGCAGAGACTGCCGCAGCTGGAGGTGTGGGTCTAGCCCTCACGAAACAGCTTATTAGACACCCAGACGCTGAGGGAAGTTTACCGAGGCGACGAGGTACAGCGAACACACACGCGGAGGAGATAAGGACGGCGAGGGTAAACAGCGGGAAGACTTCATCGCCCCACGAAGTTGCCGTTACATACAGTCTTCCAGAGACCGTCCACTCTGCGCTACTGTAAATACCTTGCACCACCGCTCCATCACTCGCTGCATACCTGCAGAGCTACACCGGCCGAGGAGAGTTGAACAAACAAGCCATGCGTGATACTCACGAGTGTGGGACAGAGACAGGCAGAGCTGTGTAAACAATGCCTCAACTCGTCGACGTGGCCCGGTAAAATATTTGTGTTCACGTAGAAATATTTCTCGCCGAGACGATGGGAAGTGACGGCCCGGAGAAAAAAAAATACTACACATGTTTCAAGCCTGTTCCTCAAGAGTTACCGCTGTTAACTCTGTCTAGAACTCGTCCATCGTGGCTACTCGAGGCTTTAGTCAAACACGTCCCGTCAAAGCCATGCAAAGTAGTCTTTAGAACGTGGAAGACGTTGATTTCGAGTGAGTTCTAAATTGTTTGTATGAGGAATAAGGTGTAAACTTAGACTTTTGCTTGGTAATGTTGTTTTGTTTAAACTCCAATAATTTAGCCGTCTTCCACAGTGCTGTCGGTTGGGCGCCGGTCTACGGTGCGAGAGGTACAGGGTTCGAAGCCCAGCTCGGACATGAGTGTTGTGCTGTCCCTTCACCTTTCTTCACCCTCATCGGCTCTCAAGTCCTCGTTGTTAAAGGGCCGTAGAACCCACGCACCTCACTACCAATAATTTTGTTTATACCTTATAGGCAGAACCACGATTTTATGACGAAAAGAATTGTGCACCATTCGGTTTCAATGCCTTATGTCCACATCCGCAACTTTGTTTCATATTCAGTGATTGGACGTTTAAACTGTCACTTGTCTCGAGGTTCCACTGGCAAATCACGTACGTATTACGTCACAATAGCCTCGTTGTTATTGGTGCAGTCAAATGAGAGATCAGCCTGAACAAAGACACGCTGCCAATAGCCGTGAAGCAGAGCTGCCGAGGTGCACGCGAGACACTGCAACAAAATGTTGCAAAAATCTTTTCGCGACAAAATCGCGGCTCTACTTATAGGTAGAGATGATGGTTTATCGCGGGAAAACTTGACTGTTTGATAGGTTTCAACGTACGTACAAATTTCCATAAAATTGCTGGTTATTTTCGTGTACGTAGAACTGGTTACCCTATTTGACTGAGCGAATAATAATATGGCTATTGCAATATTTGATGTCTGTTATTGGTCTGCAGGCAGCTATGTTGTGTCAGACATACATAAGCCAATCATATATGTCGTATGAAACTGCGTAGGTAGAGATGATGGTGTATCGCGAAAATGTTGTGTGCCAACATACCCTTGAAAACGCTGTAGTTTCTTTCAACATATATGATTCCGTTATATACTTTTGGTACAATGTAGCTGTCTGCAGACCAATAACAGGCAGCCAATGTTACAATATCGGGATTCTTATTGGCTCAGTCAAATAGCGTAACAGCTCCAAGTACAAGCTAAAGCCAGTAATCTTCTGGTAAGCTGAACGTGCGTTGAAATCCAGCAAAGAGACAAATTTTCCCGCGATAAACCGTCGTCTCTACTTATTATTGTTATTATTATCATATTAGTTATACATTGTCCTGTGCATACTCAAGCCCCATATATTCGTTCATTGTCTGCTGTTCCACTGAGTAGCAGCTAGTGGACAAATGGTCGGGGCTTGAATATGTATAGGATAGTTTATTTCAACGTATTGAATTCGCTAAATTTTCCTGACCCTACTTATTAGTAGAGAAATGGAAATTTCGCGGGTTCAAAGACCAGCCGGCTGAACTCCACAGCCCTATGTACACTCTGTCTTCAGATACTTTTTTTTTTTTGCTGCTACAGTGAGTGGTCAGTTGTACGTGTGACAAGGTAGCTCGGCTGTATTGGTTGCAAGTCATTCAGGTAGAGTTTCAGTAACATATGACCCAATCACGAAAGTAATTAACACGTGCAGGAGGAGTTTGAAATCTTGTCTTCCCAATGAATTCGCGAAAATCTGGGTCTCCTCTAATTAGTAGACATGCGAAATTAGCGTTGTTATTTCGGAACAGATTAAACTTCATATATATCCTTGAACTGAATTTGTGATATCATTATCCCCGGCGTTTTAGGTGAGACGTATTTGACTGAAATGTGTTAAATTTCGCGTTATATTTGCTAACAGACTAGGCTCCAGTCCCCTAAATATCGCAGAGTAACTTTACTTTTGAGAACGGTCCAATCTATACATTTAAGTTACTACTAAAGGTGCTATGTTTCTGCGAAATAGTGGCATATATATATAGTAATTCGCGGAATAAAAAAAAAACCTACGCCTTCAAATAAGTGTTCATTTTATCGCAAACCGAGTATATCTAAATACGTTATTAATTAGTAATGTCTCTGCTTCAGCCGATAGACATTTATTTAGAACTGCTCATTATTGCTGAATTATCTTTGCTCGGGAATAGCAATCATAGAACGTTTTCAAATTCCACAGTAATCTTTAGAGATGGTCTTCTAGCGGCTGAAAATTAGGAAAATGCGTATTTTGCATTCCTCTCTAGGCATGAAACACTTTGTGCAGAATCTTTTTAAAACTGTATTTTAAAATACACCTTCATATTTCTTTACCGACGAAAAATTACAGGGTTACCACTAAATGTTTTATAGAGGCGAGTTGTCGATGAGAAGGCTGCACGGCAGTTCAGTGACTTGCTGCTAGAGGCTAATGTGACGTGTGATGCGTATATTGTGTCGTCCTTACCGCTTAATCTCTTCTAAGCTTCGAATACACAAAATTCTTCCCCTCAGGCGTCCATCTCAGTGGTAAACGCTCATGGCTACTTATTCCGCCGTGAAATACCGTCATCGGGCATCATGAAGCCGCTGTGTGGCAGCCTGGGGGAGGCTCTCGTAACTGGAATAACATAAATGAAATCGTACCGAATATTGTCGATGTACACGGTGTACAGAGCGACAATTTTTTCGGCGAAAAGTAAATGCTTTAATGAAATAGTAATTAAGGTTAGCACTTGAAATGTATGTAGGCTCTTAATAACGCATGTAATAAACTAATACGTAGTTAATTTTAGTTATACACCTATGAAAAGTCATATGTAACAACAGCAATTAAATTATGAAGATAACACAGCTACCAATGAGTAAAAATCTAAGTTGTATTAAATCTTGTCCTGCTGTTGTAGTATACCCATAATACGGGTGTTACTTGCCAAATTCCGACTTCTTTTGCGAAAATAATGTTCCCGTCATTTAACTTTGAATTATAATTCTCTTATCATTTGCAGGGACCCCAGGATTCCCTTTCGGCGAGGGAACTACAATAACCTATATAGACTGAGTATTTCCACCTTGTTCTTAGCTTATGGAGGTAATTAGCCAACCAGAAGGCCGTTCTTATATATTTGGAGGTATGACGTCATTCCTCCAACCTAAGCCACGTTCAATTTGCTTCTGACAGCATCTGAGTTAACTCACGAGCGTTCCTATAGATGCTGAGGGTACTATCCAGTAACTTAAATGGCGACCAAACTACGTGTGTCTTCCTGCTAAATCTGGCTTGCAGGAGGTCAGACAGTCTCAGTAAAACCAGGCTGACTTAAATATTGCGGAAATGTACGATGAACTGAACCATTAAATTAAAATGCTGTTGTAATGTGGAGAAGATCTAGATAGCGTGAGAAGAAATTGGAAGTAAGTTTTATCACCGGAACTAACTGTAAATGTTTTAAACATGGTTTGTTTTCCTATATAATTACCTTTACAATATTTTAAATACCTATTTTGTTTAATGTTAGAAAAGATTTATTTGTAAAATACAGTTTGTCACGTATTCAAAAGTGGTTACCAGTTTAACGCTAGTCAAGCAGCCAGTCACCCTTCATCCAGGCCACAGACTAAATAGAAATACAGACGTGAAATGACGTGGCGGCTCGTTTGATACGTGTGAACTTCGCCGCTTATTGGCTGTCCAAGGTTGTGGATTCCAGCCCCGTGTCTGTTTGGCTCCTGCACGTTAATGCAGGTTTCCTATTGGACTGGCTGCCGGCTAGCAAGGCAGCCACATTACGCTGATTGGCGGTAGCTGTCTCTGCCATGTTGCTGACCAGGGAAGCCATTTTGCTGGCGATGTGTGACTGAGTTCGCTGTCCTACCGGCTATTTCACTTCTGTATTCCTGAATATTCTGTGTCCAGGTATTCTCCCACCCACACTGTAACTGCCAGAAGGGAGGGAACACGAAGTGGTTTTCATTTTAATAATGTTCACATAGAAACGCTATTATTTCCATTGGCAACACTCACTGATAAGCATTCCATTTGACTTCAAGTACTGCGATAGCCGACCGCTGATGGTGTTTCATCATCAGCAAATGGAACGCTGCCTAGAACGTGAAATTGCCTGGTGAGAATACTCGGAATATGCAGGATGTCCAGAAACAACCATATAACAACAAGAACACCGCGCGAATCCTGAGCTAAGTTGAAGACAAAAATGTAAGCGGTAAAATGTTGTACGACGACATTTTACGTGTACAGTGTGGCAACATTGCGCGGAGAAAATCTCTTGCGCGCCACGTCCAGGAACTATTTTATGTACGCTACGTAAGTAAACGTAGAATCATGTTTGGACAGCTCTGAATTTTAACCTGCACCCATAATATGCGGGTCAGAACAGTAGTAGTAAGATAATTAAGATATCTGTGGAGAGCAAAAGGGGACTAACTACAGTACTATGTTTCCACGCGGTGCATATAAAATGTCATTGTACAACAGTTTCCCATCGGAAAGTTAGTACCGGTTTGTAAAAAAAAAGCATAAAATAATTTTACTCACAAGAATATTTATTTGTACATACAAGTGCATTCCTTAATCTGTTTTTTGACATAGGCTAGTTGCCACTATTGTTCAGGCATTTGTCATAGCGGGGAATCACCTTTGTATGCCCTCTTCAAAGAAAGATGCCGCCAGAGAAGACAGCCACTGCTGAACGCCGTTTTTCAGGTCGTCATCGCTGCCAAAGCGCCTTCCTCCGAACTCTCACTTCAGGTTTAAGAACTTGTGGTATTCAGACGGCGCCAAATCGGGGCTGTACGGCGGGTGAGGGAACCGAATTGTTGACTAGTAGAACGGTACTTACTTAACGGACACGTCTCGTACATTATAATCTCCAGGATTCTCGTGTTGTGCTCATTTGGGCGTAGGCTTGGTGAATCTGCGTCACGTTCGAGTGTCGTGGTGGCCCGAAACTCCAGATTCCTAAGAAGCTAGGTGTCTGGTTGGCCCAGTAGAGGGACGTGTTTTCCCAAGCTCGCTTGGTGGTTGGTTTGTATGCCTGGAACTAGGCGAATGTCCATATTTTGGCTGGCAAATATGGCTCTGTTAGTTGTTTGCTGTTATTCGTCAGGTACAGTCATTTGGGGTAACTTTGTACCGGCCAGGGCAACTTTGTACCACTAGCATAGTTTGAATGCAAATGAAGTATTTCAGAATTTAAAAATACAGCTGTGTTCTTCTAGATGAATGAATTTGTTAATCTTGAAGTTTGCATAGTGATTGAATACCCCAATGCTACTATACAAAATAAAATGCCTGGTACAATGTTACCCCAAAAATGGTACAAAGTTACCCCAAATTTCTGTACAGGAGGGGTGGTCGGAGCGGAGAGCAGGACATGTTCCGGAAAACGTGTGTGCTCATTATGCGGTTGTTTCTCTACATTCTGTATAGGTAACTGTACGAGGGGCGGACGTGATGCGACCTCTGACGTCATCGCGGCCGGCCGGACGTCAGCGCCCCTAGCGGCGACCACGTGTATTTACAGACGGGGAAAACAAACGTCCCGCTAACGTGACGCTAACCGGATGCTGCGCGGCGCAGGTGCCGTGGGTGTCTGGCTTCGGGGACGGTTGTTCCACTTTTAGCCGTAGGCCCGTTCACGGCATGGTTTACAGTTCTTCGGCGGTTAGTCATCCTCGCGTTAACCCCTTCTGTTCTCCGTCACGTGTCCGCGCTAACTGCTTGTCCTTTGAGGCTGGTCCTTAGGGCCTGGAACTTCCAGACAAGAATAGCCTCACTTGAGTCTGCTGTTTGGTGGGGCGTCTGGCCGAATACTCTCCATTGATATTGCTCCCATCTAGGCGATCCGGGTTCGATTCCCGGCGGGGGTCGGTCCCTTTCGCACGTGGGGATCGTACCAGACGATGCCGCTGGTCGGTGGGTTTTCTCGAGGATCTCCCATTTCTCCAGCCTTCTCGTTTCGGCGCCACTCCATACTAACATGTCACCTCTCGCCAGCGCTGAAGACCTAGATGTTAAGTATTGACCAACGTCTCTTCACTTCCACAGATAAGCTAATGATTTTGACGAGTTCTATAGCAAAACACTGTAGGCACGTGAAAGACAGCTCATTGGTAGAGACCTGAAAAATTCGCGTTTTCGGTTAGGCACAGGGTAGATCTCAAGCAACTGTAAGATCGTGTAGCTTCTGCAACTGATCCTTGATTTATCTGACACCTCTTACAAGGCGCCTAGCCAATAACAAAGAAGCAACTAAATGCATACCTACAGCGAGCAGCCAATGAGCAGCTGTTATAGTCTGTCTCACGTAACTTGTCCGTATTTTGACAGTTCTCTTCTGAGAAATGTGTCAGACAGTTACATTGTTTAGGGTTTTAAACTTACCTGGCTTCCTGGAAAAGCACGATCCCCGCAAGCCTGCACAGTAAAAAAATCTTTATTTTTACATAAAGATTTTTTTGAAAACCAGTTTCCAAAAAAGTTTTTTGTAACACTACGAAAATATTTTGTAAAATTTACAAAAATCTTGTACATTTACAAATTTCTTTGTATATTTACAAACATTTATGTAAATTACAAAAAAATTTTGTATATTTACAACTAATATCTGGTTCATTTGACAGTAATTGCTTGTAGTGTTACGAAATTTTTTTTGGAAACTAGTTTCCAAAACAATTTTTGTGAAAGTACAAAATGTTTTGTAAAATGTGAAAGGTCTCCTAGGTTTATTTTATTTCAATTCGAAAAAATCTGCTCATTAGTATTATTTTACTAGTTCCCAAAGTAGTTTACGATGTTTGTAACCACTTTAAAAGGTTTCTGACATCTTACTTTTATTATCTGACTGATAATGTTCTGATATTACGTTACAAGAATTTCCTTGTAAATGTACAAATTTTTTTACTGTGTGTGTAGAGACACGTTTCTCAGAAGTGAACTGTCAAAATACGCAACACTTACATGGCACAGACTATATTTGTGTCAGTGAACATATATTCCTGGAGGCTAGTCTACAGGTAAGTAAACTTGCGAATTTGTCCGGTCTCTACTCATTGGTCAGTAAATAGAGACACCTGATTTCCGCGGAAATATTTCTGCACCAGTTTGTTTCAGTGCCTTTTATGCATACCTGCAGCTCGGCTGCGTTGTTATTGGCAGCTTATCTTTGTGTAGAAGCGTCACTTATGTGATTCTGCAAATCATAACGTGGTTACTGTGCGACACCCCTCGTAAATTACGTGTAGGGCCACAATTTTGTCGCGAAGATATTTTTGCCCCACTTTGTTACTGTGTATCACGTGTACATCGGCATCTCTTGCTTCATGGTTTTTGTCAGCGTGTCTTTGTTCAGCCATGTTTCTCATTTGACTGTACCAATCAGAATAAGATTATTGTGACTCCGTACGTCTGTAATTTGCCAAGGCGAGAGAGAGAGAGAGAGAGAGAGAGAGAGAGAGAGAGCGAGTGAAATCATCCAATAACACACTCTAAATCTGAATTAGTGAATATTCACTGATTCATGCTGATGGATGGAGCAGTTTGAACAGTTTGAATCAGTGAAAACAGTCACTGTTTAATTAGTGAATATTCACTTATTTTCTTTAAGAGTGCCAACATCTCACAAGTGAATCAGTGAATATTCACAGCTTTTCCAGTTGTTTTCAAAAGACAGTTTTCACTTATTGAATCAGTGAAAAATTACTGGAAAATCTGTGGACATTCACTGATTAACTTGTGGAATGTCGCCACTCTGTATGGGAATCAGTGAATAGTTACCGATTTCACAGTGGTTTCTCACGGATTCAATTTGTTGAAACGGTTCCATTCATCGGCGTGAATCAGTGAATATTCACTAATTTAGATTTAGAGTGCAGACGATGTCGCAAAGCTGTAGAATTTTACATGACGCATTGAAACTAAATGTTGCAAAAATCTTTTCGCCATAAAATTGTGGCTCTACTTATGTGATAACTGGGTTGAATCCCAAGAAAAACTTTCAATCTTTGACCACGAAGCACGTAAGGGAGTCCCTAGTCATAATTACGTACACTGGTTTCGATGGGAAGTAAAATTTATTTTACATCGTCTTGTTTAAGTGCCTCATATGCACATCTGCAACGCTTCTTCGTGGTTATTGGCGGTGTGTATTTGAGGAACAAACTTTCTAAACCAGACATGTCCACTTTATTCAATTTTACAGGAAAGCGGAGAAACATATATTTTTCGATACGTCATTTTAATTTATGTGTCAAATAATGGACATTACTTTCAAAAAAATTAATACTATTTTTTTCGTTTGTTATCAAAGAAAAGTGGCCACGTAGTTGTATAGGAATATTACGAACATAACTGGCTTTACATATTAGTAAATTTTCCACAGGCAACACTTCATGACTCTACGTCAGTCATTAGCCCATTTCAGATTACCTGTGCCACTGTCGATGAGACTAAGTTATATCGCACACGTACCTGTTTTAATGAACAAATCTCTCGGTTTGCTGTGAACGACAGGCGATGCTGTTCGGCCTACCTTCCCAGACTTTTGTCGCGCTGTAAACGTCGTCTTCCTAGACGCGAGGGTTTTGTAAGGACTTGAGCGGGTGATAGATGAGACTTGGTCGTCGCCGAGTCTCGGGACTTCTTTGTCGTGAAGGCGATTGTTCGGTGCGGGAAGGTAATTTACTGAGGGCCTGATGAGGCATAGGACCTCTGGGGCGGTCGTACGAGGCGGCGATACGCTCAGCATCAGTGCCTCCCCTTCCCTCCGACGTAGGCCTCTTACCAATGTAGCTGGTCAATTCTGATAGTCATGGCACAAGGGACAGTGAAATTCTGCTACCCTACACGAAATCTTGACACTGTCAAGGTTGCTCCCTGTCTTGTAAACGGGGTTGCAGCGTGTTAGCAGAACTTTTTTTTTCTAAGAAAATTCTAAACGTGTTTATAATGTGTGCGTTTACGAAAATAACAAGCACTTTAAACTATGTCGATAGAAAAGTGTATTGGACTTTGCTTAACACTTTCCACCAACAGAAAGATGGGGTCACCACTAAAAGTGCCAGCTATGTGAGTGATCTACGATATAGGTGGTTCGGAATAAAGTGAACACTCAAAAAAGCCCTGCTTAAGTTCTATTTTCAAATAATTTGTATCCTTCCGCCCGTAATGGCTAACGACGGGAAATATCTAACCTCCTGGGACACGTCACATGATGGTAGCGCGTGTAAGACAAATTGTATGGTCAGGTGAAATCTACATGGTTTGTTAAAAAAAAGTTTATGAATTATGTAAAATACAGTTACGTCAATTTAGGTTGATTTTGTTTCAGTATTGTTGTACTGAATAGGAAAATACACGGAACTATATTGCGTAATTTTGCTGCCAACAATACAAGCAGTAAGGGAACTATAATTAATGCTGAATTACATACAGTAACGGCTAATAATATTTTTCAAAGGTTGAATTTTTAGTGCTCACTTTATCCCGAACGACCTATACCATTGCACGCCGTTTCACTGCCTTACCCTAGAGGCGGTCCTGCACCAGATGAGCCAGCCAACATCGCCCTTGGTGACATGCCTCACGCACACGGCCACCAGGTGAATAACTTAAGAGCTAATTGACGCAATTTTTTTACGTTAGAGGCACGGAAACAGGGATAGCTATAAATCGAATATATCACGTCCGTCAAACACCTCATCGCCTCTAGGTGCGGAGTACTATACCAACGTGCAGTGATTTCGTAGAATGCGTTTTTCAGTATGACTTCAAGCGATTACTCTATTATTATATTTGTGGAAAGTATGAGGTAAAGTCCAATGCAGGTTTCCATGTTTTAGTTTTCCGATTACGGTTGATATTTTCTAAGCTACAGCAACGTGAAAAAGTAGGCCTAATTGTTCGTACTTTTAAGAAGCTTGGAAATCATACTTTTAATTAGCGGACGGCGTTTTTAATACCATAGGGACATAGTTGGAAGTGTGTCTTCTTTTCGTAGATACACACAGTGGAAACATTTTTGATAGTTACACAAGAAAAAATACTTTCCGTACCACGCTACAGCACGCGCCAGGTCCACCAACTCTTAAGAATACGTGTCACTAAGCATGCTGAATATTTCTTAAATTCTTAACCACTCCAAATTTTATCAATTGTATTTTAAATTTCTTCAATAGGGACTTAACTAATTACATTGTATTTCATTGCGCACTTTGTATTCGAATTATTAAAGCGTAGTTGTGAATTTATTAATAGAATTCACAATTTAAGATAACAATGACCTCTCACGGCATAATAAAGACCAAACAACACGTAGTACCAATTTAGTACACAAATATTATCTAATCGTAATATGTAATGTTCCTGTTAATTAAGAGACATTGCCGAAAATTCATCACATTTTAAATTTTTAAAATGGTAATGAATACTTTTGACAAAAGAGGTGACACAGCCTCTTAAGGGCGCCGCCTACCTCGACCTTCGAATACGCTGCAGTGTGTATGGAAATGCATTTCCTTACGGAACTATTTCACATGTTCCCATTGTGCCAGCCTACAAAACACACACACACACACACACTTCTGACAGTGACGGAATGTCATTGTTAATACACCCTGCTCATTAAAAATACTGTTTCTAAGTCCTCCAACGTACAAAAAAAATGCTTTTTCAGACTGCCGTACTTCAAATGTAATAATCGAATGTGTGAGAAAGTCATAAGGCAACGTGCACTAAACTTTGCTGCAGACTTTCCATCAATAAAATTATATGGTCATCGCTTACGAGGATTGGTGCATGGAATACCGAAATATTGTTAAATTCATCATGGTTACCCTCTTGATGTAACATGTCCTGACAACAAAACTGGTAGTTGTAAACTGCTTTCATGAGGAGTTTGTGAGGACTTCAGGAGTTCACGCTCGTTCATGAACATGTGTTGTATGTAATGTCTTTCTCTGTGAGGATTAGAATGGAAATAATTCTTTACTTGATGACCTGAAGTACTTATATTACTGATTTGACCTATCAGTAGTTGCCTGGAGTGAAACAATGTCTTGTATGGAAATGAAAAATCTTTGCTATAAAACATCGTTATATAAAGTATATGAATAAATATAAATTCATTATCCTAGCATAATTTAATTAGCAGTCAGACACTTATGTACATATTGTTTGTAATATTATATAATAATTACCATACAATTACTCTGAAATTTATTTAATTTGTGGCTAATTTATGGTGTTTATTTTAAACTTCGGGTTGGTGTAAATCGTGGCATCAGTTTATTGAAATACACGCGCGGGGAAAGTGAGGGTACTAACGTATAGAAAGTAAATTTGTCACCGCCGTAGTTTATTTATTTTTATCGCGGCATCTGGCTTCGATTCCTGTCGTTCATCTCTGCGGGGAGGAATTCGAACCGGGAGACAGATGTGTGTTTACAGGATGAGGGGTAATTTTTTTGATGTCTCACGAGGAAGTAGGGGAGGGGTGAGCGGGGGAGCTGTTTAGTGTTGGACGGCTGGCTCATTAGCTAAAGTGAGGACATCGCTGCGGCTCGAGGGAACAGTGATGCTGTACGAGGGGGAGGGGGAGCCGAAGGAGGTGTGAAGAGGATCAGTTTACTCCATCAAAAAAAGGGGGTGGTTGGAGGGGTGGATGCTGGAAGGAAGCTGGCACGGACGAGATCCTACCAGAGGCACGCACATCTGCCGGCGCTGATGTTGGTGTTGTCACCCTCCCCGTGGAAAGAGGGTGGCAGATGAACTTTTCTCTTCGTAATATTAACCAGGATGCTTTGACAGAGAGAACACAAAACTTCCCCTTCGCCACCACCGCGTACACTCCCCCCGCCCCCTTTTTACTCCTCACACAACCCCGAGACGGACGACGATGTCAACCTGGGAGTGTTAAAATAAGCTAACCACGCAGACCGCTTCCAGACCCCGAACTTCCCCCACCAATTTTTTACACTCCTCTTTGCTGATCGCTGGGATGGAAAAGTTGGGAGCATAGACCAGCCCCACACATCACTACGGAAAGTTGAGCGAAGCCAAAAATATTATGCTGTGTATGTTCCGTGAGGTTATCTTGAGGTGATGCTCCCCTGTTTAAAAATTAATTGGTTTGAGATATTTATTTTCTTACGCTTGATATATCGCGAATCTTTTCGAAATTTTTGTTTAATGTGGTTTTTGCAGTGATAGCTAACTTTTTTTGACCTAAGAAATTGTACAGTTTCGGCTAGTAAGTCAGTGAACCAAATTTTCGTTAGCTACGTTGTTAATTAAATCCATAGTAGGTATTTACTATCTTGAAAAAATTAGCCAAAATGGAGATAATCATTTGAAACGAAACTGCCGAACATATTTTTGAAATCTGCCCTCGTTTATGCTTAAAATGTAACAATCACGGAATCAGTAGAAACAGGGAAAGCATGTCCTTAAGGGCGCCGCCTACCTCCGCGTGAGAGGCTCAAAAGCGATGGAGCTGTAAGGTTGACCTTGAAGCGCGCATCAAATGCCGTATCGCCTCAACGAGCCAAGCGCTGAACTAGCGTGCGAGGTTCACGTCAAACTGTTTTTACTGTAGGGCTCTAAGCAGCGACCATATAATTTTATGGTGGAAAGTCTGCAACTAAGTTCAACGCAGGTCACAATCTTAGTTGCACATAGATCCGGTTAGTATATTTTGAAGTAAGGAAGTCAAAAAAGTAGTTTTTAACCATGTTGGAGGACTGAGAAACAGTGTTTTTAATAAGCGTCGCGTTTTAACCATGAGGTTCCGACCTTGTCTGAAGTTTGTTTTCTTTTCGTACGTTGGCGAAATGGGCGCATGTGGAACATTTTCGTAAAAAAAAAACTGTTTACGAACACACTGCAACGCATTTAAATCGTGGGGTAGGCGGCCGCCTTAAGGGTGCGGTCGCATCAGTTTTCAACGCCATTTTTTATTTTTATATTTGTACCAGATATTTTTTTCTCGTTTTAGACATTAATTGTGACTAAATCTTTCTCTAAAGAAATTTTTGTATCTCTCATAGTTTTTGCGTAATGAGTCGTAAACATCAAAATTTGCATTTTACGGTTTTATGTACGACACTAAATCCAACTGACATACCAATTTAAAAAAATTCACAGTGTATAGCAATGTTGTAGGCTATGACTTGACATATACGGTATATAAACAAACAATAAAATATTTTTGTATTTAGTTAAAATGGTGAATTTTAAATGAAAATTTAAAAATTTCAAAAATTTTTTTTAAAAATACAAAAACATATGTTTTTATATGTGTCAAGTTATAGCCTACAACACTGTGAAATTTTTCGGTTTGGTATATCTGTTGGTTTTAGTGGCGTAAAATGCAAATTTTGATGTTTATGGCTTAATACACAAATACTATATGAGATACAAAAATTTTCTCACAGGGAGATTTAATCACAATTTATGTCTAAAATGAGAAAAAAAAAAGATATCAGGTACAAATATAAAAATAAAAAATTACGTTGAAAACGATGTGAACCGCGCCCAATGCGTTGCAGTGTGTTCAGGCGAAACTATTCCACATATGCCCATATTGTAACAATGTAAGGGAAATAAAATACACTTCAAACGATGACTGAGGAGTCGATTCAAAGCATCACGTCGATTAGAAAAATAATTTCGGAGCTCCTCAAAGTGGCTAAAAATAGCTTTTTCAACCTGTTATATCTGAAAAACTACTCACAGGATTCGTGTGAAACTACTCTAGGAGCATGCAATGGACTTTGCTTGAAACTTTTCATCAATAACAAGATGGGGTCATCACTGAAAGTGTCGGTCAAGCGAGTGATCTACGATACCACTGCACGCCGTTTCAGTGTCTTGCGGTAGAGGCGAGACCGCGCCAGATGAGCCGGTCAACCTCGCCCTTGGCGCTGTGCCTCACTCACACAAACACACGGCCAATAGGCGGGAGCCTAAGATAACCGCCTTTGTGTGCGTCCGGAGGGGATGAGGCTGCAAGGAGGGGGAGGGGGGGTTCTGGTAGCAGTCGTCGTCGTCGATCTTAAGGACCGGATGTCTGGTGTCTCCCTCGCGGGAGGGCGAAGGATAAACAAAGTTCGTCACGAACTGTCACGTCGCAGGGCAGACAGGGTATTTGCTCCTCTTTCAAGAAACTCATTATTCAACATCTGTGCGGCTCGGGAGGGTGAGGCATCCTAGAAGAGAAGGGTAAAGGACCCTGGGGGGGGGGGGATGGTGTTCCGGAAAGAAAGCAGCTGCCAGCCAGCCCGCAGGAACTCATTATAATTAAGCCCGCTAACTGGGTGGGATCAGTCGAGGTCTTCCCTGACGAGTGATTGGCAGGCGACAATCCCCCTTGTGTGGGGGCAGATTTGTGCTGACGGGTTCCTCTTGTAACATTCCTTGCACCCCGGGGGAAATTAAAATGTTCGCCTCACTCTGCGTGAAATTCAACAGGACTTAATAGCTAGTGGACGTTAGCTTTTTTTTTTTTTTACGTTCGAGGCACGAAAACTGAGATAGCTATAAGTGGAATATAAAAAGTTCGTCGAACATATCATCGCCTCTACGCACGATGCACTAAACTAGCATGCAGTGTTTTCGTAGAAACCGTTTTTCAACGGGACTTAAAGTGGTGACCCTGTAATTTTATTTGTGGAAAGTATGTGGTAAAGTCCAATGCAGGTTTCTATGATTTAGTTTTCCGATTAAGAGGGCGTGGTACAAAATGCAACGCTAAAAGCTTTATTTAATAACTGTAGGTTTCTTGAAGCAAATTTGCGAAAATTAAACTATAGCAATGCTAGATAATAGTTTTAGCCAACGTTTCAAACAAAATTGTTTTCAGTGTTACGAACTTCTGAGGCACAATCTCTGACGCCGGAATCTCGTGCATTTGACAGCGGCGCAAGAGATCACGTGTAACGAATACGTAATTCTAGATAAATATTTACTCATAAAGTTGGCAAATACCATTATCCATGATTGTCATTGAGTATTTTGTCCATATTGGAATCGAAAAAAGCGTCGAAATCAATTGATGTTTTCAGCGTTTATTTATCTACCACGCACTCTTAAAGCTTCACGATTTAATGCGTAGACAAGTAAAAAAGCCCGTACAGCTGGGGAGGGGGCGGAGGGGCAATTGCGGACGGACGTTATTAAGGCGATGATACGCCGAAACACGCCGCCGCCGCGCCGAGCAGATATCGCGAGGGCGGACGATAGACTCCGAGATTCGCCGCCCGTCGTGTCCGATAGCCGCGTTTCCGGCGTTGGCGAACTTGCCTCCTGCGGTTTCCCGCGCGATACCGCCTTGTCGCGGGCGAGATACGGGGCGGGGGTGGGACGAGGAGATTACTACGCCTTACAGAGGGATGTAGCCGTCGAGATCACCCCTCGTGGCTAATTGGCAGCGACGACGCCACCGTCGAGTGTCCGGGTCCGATACCGTTGCCAGTCAGCCCGCCATCTTCCCCATGTTTTGGACATGTGACCAACCTTCTGGTTGGGTTTTGCAACCCTTCCGTTTTTTTTTTGTTAGTTTAAGTTAGGTAGGTTAGGTTGGGTTAGCTTAGGTTGTTTTACTATACATTTTCCACTTTTCATTGGGTTATGTAAGGTTAGGTGAAGTTACCTTAGGTAACGAAAAATGGAAAACTTAATGTTAAAGTAACCTAACCTTAACTAACCTGGCCAACGTAACCTAACCTAACAAAAAACTAAAAATGTCTAACTTAAACTACAATTTTAATTATGTACGACTACTTCTAACGTTTATAGAAAAATTACTCATTAATAAACTGTGCCTTTAAATCAAAGGCTTGGCTGGTATACGATGAGTAGAAATTTCTGTATACTGTTAATAAATGAACACTGGCTGACTGACTGACTTACTGACTGATTGACTGACTGACTGACATATCAAACTGCAGCCTAAACCACTGAACCTAGAATCGTGAAATTTACTGTGTCGGTTCTCCTCAGGTCGTAGGCGAGCACTAAGTAGGATTTTTCGAAATTCGACCTCTAAGGAGAACGTCGATAGAACTCGAACCCGAAGACCTATCATCGTGATATTTACTTTATTAGGACACTCATAAAAATGCATACTAGCCAACTTAAGGATTTTTCGAAATTCAACATTTAAGGAGGTGAAAAGACCTTAAATATGTTGCCGATTAACTATCGATATCTATCGAACCCTTCGATGCAAAGAGTTGGTACTTTCTTCAAAATATTGTGTATGTAAATACCCAAAAAGTTGATTAAGGTTTTTTTTTTTTAATTCGACCCCCAAGCAGTAAAAAGGGGCAAAATGTGTTTTTTTATAAATCGTCTATAGTTTTGAAATACATTTGGCTATCGTCATGATTTTTACTTTAATTGGTTGCGTATACAAATTTCTATGATAAGACTCCAAGACGTTTCTAAATTCTTTAACTAAGGGGGTGAATTTACGTGAAATGTGTTTTCGATTATACCTCCATATCTCTCGAACTAATCGAGATATCGACGTGTTATTTGCTTCAAATTGATGCTTTTACAAATATCCCAACTAAGATTAAAATATTTTTCCGTATTTAACCCTAAAGAGGTTAAAAAAAAGGGGGTAAAATGCGTTTTCGATTCACAGTCGATATATATCGATCCCATTGATTTTTATATAGCGACGTGATTTTTTTTTAAGATTGACGCTTTCTCAAATACCTGAAAAGTAATTTTAGGAATTTTCGAAATTCGCCACCTAAGGAGGTGAAAAGGGGTGAAACATGATGAAAAGTATTTTCAATTAATCGTCTATATAGCTTGAACTCAACGGGATGTTGTCGTGTTTGTCACGTTCAAGAGACACCAGTAAAGTAGTCTAAAACGTGATTTAAGGGATTTTAGAAATTCACTCTCTTAGGTGGAGAAAAGACATTGAATGTCTTTTAGATAAATCCTCGATTTCTATGGAACTCATCCAGATGTACAGTTAATTTTTGCTTCAGGATGATGATTACAGAAATGATCGCAAAAAGGTTTTCAGATTTTTCTAAATTCGAACTCTCAGTACTGTGAAGTGTTCATGTGTTTTTTTTAATGAATAATCTATTTTGATTCGACTGAACAGGCTAGCGTCGTGATTTGCACTTAAATTGGATACTTTTACAAATGTCTAAAATGTAAATTTAAAATATTTTGAAATACGACACTCAAAAGGGTGAAAAAGCACAAAATTTGTTTTCCATGAATCCATGATGTCTATCTAACCAGTAGAGATATTGAGGTGTTGTTCGTGTCAGAGTGATGCTTACGTAAGTATTTAAATATTTTTTTTTTACTTTATAAGATAACTTGATCATTAATAATAAAACGAAGTTTCTAAACTTTTAAGACAGACGATCCAAAAAGCAAGTACGATCTGCGAGAAGTAACTCATAGGGCCTACTTGAGTTTCACTCTACAGTAACCTATCGAGACTAGGTGTTGTACAACCTCTATGAGCCCAGGACATAAATATTTTATTTTTTAAATTAAATTTTATTTTCATGAATTATTTGGACCTTCTGGTCTACATTCCGGGAAGTTCTGGGCTCGAATTCCGTTAAATGCTGCATGCGAACGTTCAATTCTGACACACAAAAACTACGAGGCAGATAGAATTAGTGCAATTTACATGTAGCCGTTTAAATGGGGTAAAATTGATTATGCAGTTCACTTTCCACTTAGGTTCCTCGACAATATCAGCTCACATAGGCCCTATATCATCTCACTAATCTCAAGGTTGGGGCACCAAATACGTTTTCGCGAAACCTTTTCCCATCAAAACTTTCTAATGACATTAAACTTCAAGTGAATATTTAAAAAAAATCGCAATTGAGGGCACCGTCACCAATAGTTATGCGCAGGGTAAACAGTCGTTTTTAATTCGATTTACCACTTACCTTTAGGTATCTGTAATTATTTGCAGAGATTTTAAATAAGGCCCAGGCGAAGTCGCTGTTAGTGGCAGGGACAAACTTAAGACTGCTTTTCGCGTGGACAGCTATAGCTACTTATCCTTCAACCAGCCGCTTGGACATTCTAACACTTGATGATTGAAACATCAATCTTGTGTACAAAGAGGTTTTTCAGTTAAAGTAAATATTATCAGCTACGAACAATACTCGCGAGCAAAGCCGAAGGGGACTGCTAGTTCTATATTTATTTACCGAGGAAAATACATCCTGGTGTAGGTAGGCCAATCCTTTGGCCTTTTTATGACATATACAATAATAACATAATGTGTGATTTTGGACTACAACGACCGCGATCGGCTGCGGGCTTTAGGCAGATCCTAACTCTCTCATCAATTGCCTCATCGCCTCTATGCGCAATGCACTCAGTTGGCGCTTGTATTCCCCTTGAGATAGTATAGCAACTCTATACAAACAGGGGCCATTTTTAGAGATGTGCGAAATTCGCCTTATTATTTGGACACAGACTAGACATCACAGCTCTGTACATTCCTGGGCACAATCTGTGATTCAAGTTGGTCACGAACTTCCTCGTGATGGTATTTACTCGAGTGGCCCCTTCACTGTAGTTCAGGCGTTCAAACAGGGTATTCCAAGTTGAAGGGCTGAGATTCATTGTGGCGTAAGTCAGAATTTTTAGTACAGTAGTTTTTTTTTTTTTTTTTTCATATTATTCACATTTTCTAAAATAATATTATGTAACAAATATGTCACCTTTAACTGAACTTCTGAATTCCATTTGCGTATTTAAAGAATGTACTGAATTATACTATAAGTCTAATGTCCGTATCTATAGACTCTTTCGAATGACAACCAACTGCTCACCAATGCTTTCTCTATGGGGATAGCAGTTGGTTGTCATTCGAAAGGGGTTTATAATATCGGCCCTAAGACTCAATTGTTTGTCAGAAACATTCTCCTTGGCATATCACCATCGGGAATGAAATCCGAGTCGCCTTGGTGAGAGGCGAGTGCGCTACAATACGGTCCCTATTTGACAATGTATGTCGTTATTTTGCAAGTCGGCGGTTTTTAGTCAGAGTAAGTTGACTCAATAGAGATACTGCGCATTAGGAACCGGAAAATCACCTAATTCGAATAAGGAAATATTAGACCTGAAAAAAGAGCGAACACTGAAGTAACGTTTATTGGTAGAGCCAAGATTTTATGACGTAAAGATTTTTACACTATTATGTTTCAATGCCTTATGTTGACATCCGCAACTCTGTTTCATGGTCAGTGATTGGACGTTTTAACTGTCAATTGTCTTGAGGTTCTACTGACAAATCACAGACGTATTGCGTCACAATAGCCTCACTGTTATTGGTGCAGTCAAATGAGGTACGTGTCTTAAACAAATACACGCTGCCAATAGCCGTGAAGCACAGCTGCCTTATAGCACTAAAACAAAATGTTGCAAAAATCTTTTCGCGACAACCACGTAGCTCTATTTATTACTTGTTCGAAGTTTATCCTACACGTCTCACTTGAATTACAAGCTTGTACAGTTACACGGATATGTGTTATGCACATGAGTTAAAGTACTGTCAGCAGCCAATGGACGATTCAAGATAGTTGAAGCGTACATAGGAACGTGTATGGATTCTAGTCTACAAGTCATCGGGAGAGGTACGTCAATTTCGCAGATACATTCCAGGTCCGGTTGAACGCCAATGTTGTATAGTTCGTTATCACGTCTGTGACTTGCTGGCGGCTGTTGTGAAAAAACGCCTTTGACTGTTGCAAGCAAATAAGGACATAATTCGTACGACTATCGCTTGCTATCCGCTTACAATGTTATACGCCGATGAATAATCGATTGTAGCCGGTGCGTGTATAGGACTGAGGAATCTAGGCTGCTGCTAGATGAATCCGCGAAATTGACGCACCTCTAGTCATCGGACTACTTTTCCTTTTGTTCTTCGCACTTCTCCTGAAGGGGGTAACATGTCCCCTCAGTTTCCCGCGCAGAAAAAAAAATAAGGCAGGGATAAGGTAGCACTCAGTCCTCGCTCTTTTTCAAAAGGGGCAAAATTAATGTTAAGTATCCTCATGGGAGAACTACATTCTCCAGATGTCTCCTGGTCACCGTAGGAAAAAAAAAAATAGAAGACCGTCCCGTGGAGGCAAACGTCTTCAATCTTTTGCTGTCAAGAACCAAACAACCGCAGTGACAGAGGCGTGGCCGGTTGGCTCACAGACCCCAAAATAAATTGTTGTTCGTTTCAGAAGAGCCAGACACCCCTGTTGACGGTCCAGGACGAAGCAGCTCATTATAAGTAGCTGTGGACGTGTCAGAAAAACTGCAAGATGAGACTGACGACTGCGTGGGCAGTTCAAACATTTTATGAGTAGAGCCAAAATTTTACGGCGAAAAGATTTCTGCAACATTTCTGCATCATGTGCACGTCTGCAGCTATGATATATCGTCTGTGATTGGGTGATTTTACTCTCACTTGCCTTGTCAAATTACAGACGTATGATACACAATAATATTATTCTATTTGGTGCAGTCAAATGAAAGACGTGACTGAACAAAGACACGCTGCCAATAACCATGAAGCAAAGCTGCCGGTGTGCACGCGAGACACGGAAGCAAAGTGGGGCAGAAATATTTTCGCAAAAAAATCGTGGCCTTATTTATGAGCAAGGACAGGGAAATTTCGCGAATTCAATGACCCGCTGTCTATTCCAGTGGTGTAGCGTGGCTGTGCTCCAAGGCGTGCGGTATTAGCAGCGACTAGCCTATACGCTTTGAGCAGTTGTGTTGTTGCAGAGACCAAGGTGTATATATTATAGGCAGAGACATGCAAAATTCGCGTTATCATTTGGTAGCAGACTAAACTTCACTTTCCTATACATAACAGAGCATAATCTGCGATTCAATTGGCCACGAACTTTTATGTGTTGTCATTTACGTGTGTTACGTCTTGACAAAGATTGGCCTCTCTACCGTGTAAGCATTCTCCGCGACAAGTCACGACAATATCGGCCAGCGGGAGACGTCGAACAAGTAGGGGTGTGCGATATTTAGAATTGATGTATCGCGATGCGATATATGGAAAATATCGCGATACGCGCGATATATCGCACTGCGATAAATATCGCAAAAAATCGCACTGCGATATATATCGCGCTGCGATAAATATCGCAAAAATCGCACTGCGATATACATCGCGCTGCGATAAATATCGCAAAAATCGCACTGCGATAAATATCGCAAGAAAAAAGATTGCGCTTCAATAAATATACTACTGCATGTCCCTGATATTGAGTTTGAAATATAACTTACTACACAAATTACTGTATACTCTCACTTGTCAATACGTAAAACTGTTACTATAAAGATAATTAGTTGTATCAAAGCAATATTTACAGTGCATTTCCCAGACAATATTTCATAGCAAGTACTTGAAAAATGGGAAGTATTTAACGCACACTGGTGTGGTATACATAATATATTTATGCTAATGGGAAGTATTTAACGCACACTGGTGTGGTATACATAATATATTTATGCTTAAATGATTACAAGTTTGTATAACATTACATGTATAATAGAAAATATTCCGATGGCATTTAAAAAGTAACTATAAATCGGACATGAAATTAAAAAAGAAAATTTTGCCATGGAACAAATAAAGACAATACAATTTTAAAAGCAAAAAATGAAATACTATACCTCTGTACTCTATTCATGTGTATATATCATCTAGTTAAACAGAATGGCAATATTTCACGAAAAAAAATTATTTTTTAGTATATAGAAAAAAACTATTAAACATAAAGTAATCTAGGTTTTTCTTGTTAAGGTAACACT
>PNEQ01022701.1:0-17907 GCA_003012365.1 Medauroidea extradentata
AACTCTCTCCTGGGCACAGCGACTACACCGCGGTGTTCATGTCGCCCGCCTCTTGGTCTTCGTGGGAACCTTATAGCCTATCCGCCACATTAGACCATTGCGCCGACGTCTCTTCGTCAGCAACCTGCCTCAACTCTCTCCTGGGCACAGCGACTACACCGCGGTGTTCATGTCGCCCGCCTCTTGGTCTTCGTGGGAACCTTATAGCCTATCCGCCACATTAGACCATTGCGCCGACGTCTCTTCGTCAGCAACCTACCTCAACTCTCTCCTGGGCACAGGGACTACACTGCGGTGTTCATGTCGCCCGCATCTTGGTCTTCGTGGGAAACTGACTTCCGCCGACATAAGACCATTGCGCCGACGTCTCTTCGTCAGCAACCTGCCTCAACTCTCTCCTGGGCACAGGGACTACACCGCGGTGTTCATGTCGCCCGCCTCTTGGTCTTCGTGGGAACCTGACATCCGCCGACATAAGACCATTGCGCCGACGTCTCTTCGTCAGCAACCTGCCTCAACTCTCTCCTGGGCACAGCGACTACACCGCGGTGTTCATGTCGCCCGCCTCTTGGTCTTCGTGGGAACCTTATAGCCTATCCGCCACATTAGACCATTGCGCCGACGTTTCTTCGTCAGCAACCTGCCTCAATTCTCCTGTACAGAGCATCTACCTCGGGGTATTTTCATCGCCGAAGACAGGTTGTCGCTGCTACGGTTTGTTGGGCAATTTATTCAAAACAGACATTTTCATAATAGTTTCTTCTTCGATTTGTCGCTATCCTGATGCAATAGTCACCGTTCGTGAGTGTAGGCGGGAAAGTTATTATTTCTAAGTATTGTTGAGTACCTGATATTTTTGGCCACAATTAGAGGCTTCGATGGAGTCGGGGTGTTGTGACGTCACGAGCTCTGCTGTGGTTTGGGAGCGTGTCTAAGCTGATGGTGGACGTCCTGACCCTAACATCCACAGTCTTCGCTGAGTGCATGACGCGAGCTTGTTGTATTTTGGAACGACGATACAGGGTAAATAGTTTACTCTTTGGTCATGCAATTGTTTGCGTACCATTAAAAAATGAATTCATGTAAATAAAATGTTAATGGACCTGTGTTAATTGTATTTATTTATTTTAAGCATGATTTAACAGTTTTACGTTCAGCGATATGGAACCAATCTAATGAACTACATTTATAAATCAATATCATATCAGAAATATGCTTTTCAAACCACCGCAGACCCACCCTCGCCTAATAGCTCCAGGTGTACCCTATGGGCCTGCGAACTTAAATAACTCAAAATGGAAACGACGTATGAAAAAGAGTTGCTCAAAACTATTTATTTGCAGTTTTGGGACATCCCCACAGCAATTAAATGTCACAGAGTATAGTTTACTCGCCCAGTAAAGTTATGGAACGCAGGGCCCTGGAGGAGGAGAAGAGCAGTGACGTCAACAACGCAGTTATGCCAATGTTGCCCGCCGGGCCTTGCCTCTATCCATCAAGCACGCGAGTGGCGGCGAGCTGTGTGTCAGTCACTGGCCAATCACGTCAGGGCAGAGCAGCGAGTAATCAATCTCAGCCGCGCGCCGCGTGAGGCCCGGCTCGCCTCTCGGCAGGAGCACCTGGGGGAAACCTCCGTGCTGCTACTGGAGTGTCCGGGCGTCGAGGCTTCTTGAGGCGAGGCAGTATTTCTTGCATCTGGCAATCTTGGCCAAAGGAAACACGTGGCCAATATATATTTAGCTAAGGTACGGTAAGCGGACTTCGAAAGCGAGGTCATTAGACTCAGCGAGACACAACTTCGTACAAAAATCAGGACGGCCGGAGTAGGGGACGTATTGCCGTTGCGCCATCTTGCTCGGTTAGCTAATATCAATTATACTAAATGTTAGGTAAGGAGGCTCGGCGTTATTAGTCGATGCAACATCTGGCAGCAACCTAGATTTCACATTCCTATACACGCAGTATCCAAACACACAAATCTGATGACTTGTAACAGGACGAGAGACAAGTCGGTTGCAAGTGTTATCCCATGTAATTACTTAGTTGCTGGTTCGCATTCGTCAGACAAAGATGTGTCAAAACTGATGTCAATTCACGGAAGTTCTTAACAGTATTGACATTCAACCTGACCTAGAATCCAGTGGCTCAAAAAAAAAGTAGGTGTATATTGCCTCCCGCCCTTCTGAATCCATGAATCAGGGGCAAAATTCGTGTTCTTGTTTGGTGACAAGACTAGACTCCAATGCTCTGCATGTACCTGAGCACAATCTTGTGAATTCGTTTTTCTCGAGTCTAAGTGATATAATCTACGTGTGTAAACGCTTTGTAGGACATTGATCACACTACCGGGTATCTTTAAATTGTTGCTAGAGACGTGAAAAATTCATACTTTGTTTTCGGCACAAGCTAGGGCTGCAACAACTGTAAAATTCGTGTCATGTTTTCAGTTGCCTCTTGCCTTTAGACTCCTATAGTGCGGGCGCACGAAGATACGAACGTCTCGGAAGCAGTAACGTCACAGCCACAGAATATTTAGGAATACAGAAGTGAAATATCGGGTAGGACGGCAAACTCAGTCATACACGCCAGCAAAATGGCAGATTCGTCTATAGCCAATCAGCGTAAGGTAGCTGCCCTGACAGCCGGCAGCCACACCAATAGGAAACCTGCAGCCAATAAACGGTGAAGATCGCCGGATCAAATGAGCCGCCACGTCATTTCACATCTGTATTACTATCTAGTCTGTGGTCTCAGAGTGTGCTCGGGTGGGTATAGGCCAGTGGAATCTGAACGCGAAATTCCCTAGTCTCTAGTATCGGACATGCCACATCTTGGGCGTCATTTAGGTGGGAGGGGGGGGGACAAATGCCCCTTCCCCCTGCATTTAGAATGTTAAGTGTATGAAATGTATTTTTTGTATTTTGTTATTTAAATAATGTTAACTTAAGCACATAAAACTGAAGTTATATTATTAAAGTTTCACATTTATACGTGCTTAATTAATAAAAAAGATGCAACAAGGTCACTGTTGCCGAAAAAAAAATCTTGCCTCCCTCCCCCGAGAAAAACCTGAAATGACGCCCTGGCCACATAGCTAGAGATAATGGTACAGTCAAACCTCTTTAACACAAACCTGAAGGGACTAAAATTTTGGCTGTTTGTAATAATGAGGTTTGTATTAACATGTGTTCACTAAACCTTTAAAAGTTTCTAAAATTTTGGTCGCTCTGTTTATCCCCACTAATTATATAGTATTTTCACCACAATGACTTCCTTTTACTTGAGAACTTGATATTGCATGGTTTAATGTATAAACAAAATTTTTATTGAACATTAAAGTAATTATTTCATTTCTTGTCCCATTCCAAGAAGAATAAAAATCGCTTTGTATTAGCAGGGTTTGTATTAACAGGGTTTGTATTAGCAGGGTTTGTATTAGCAGGGTTTATATTGACAGGGTTTGTATTAACAGGGTTTGTATTAGCAGGGTTTGTATTAACAGGGTTTGTATTAACAGGGTTTGTATTAGCAGGGTTTGTATTAACAGGGTTTGTATTAGCAGGGTTTGTATTAGCAGGGTTTGTATTAACAGGGTTTGTATTAGCAGGGTTTGTATTAGCAGGGTTTGTATTAACGAGGTTCCTCTGTATATCGCGAAAATGTTTTGTACCTACATACCCTTGAAAACACTGTAGTTTCCTGCAACTTATATGAATCGGTGATATACTTCTGACACAACGTAGCTGTCTGCCAACCAATAACAGGCAACAAATATTACAATAGCGGGATTCTTACTGGCTCAGTCAAATAGGGCAACAGCTCCAAGTACAAGCTAAAGCCAGTCATATTTTTGTAAGCTGATTGTGTGTTGAAACCCAGTAAATAGTCAAGTTTTCCCGCGATAAACCATCATCTCTACACGTAGCCTATGTACAGCGGTAACTTTGTAGCATTGTGTTCACGAATCCTGCGCCATATGTTTCTGTCGACAGGCAGACGCGCGTAGGCGATAATAAGCGGTAGTTAAAATAAACCTGTGATTGCTACCAACGACGTGGGCTGGAAGTCGCACTCGGTCTGTCATTACTCGCCGCGGTTGGTAACACTGCCTCGCAGGCGCCACATTAATTCAAGGCGGGAGGATGTCTCTTGACTACAGTCGGGGTAAGATGAAATATGTAAACAGCTGTTGGTGCTACCCCACTTCCATGCTTCTGGCGTGCAAAACACGTTCACTCAGGCACTTACCAAACACACTTCAGTACACCATGCTGTTACCTCACGCTTCACAATGCTCTCATTGAGGGTCGACTCCAGAGGATGGTTGGAGCAAAAGAGGCATTTGATCGCATAATTCAACGCTAAATCATTAAACCATAACTGTAGGTTTCTTGAAGCTAATTTGCGAAAATTAAGTAAAAGCAATCCTAGATAATAAATTTAGCCAACGTTTTAAACAAAATTGTTTCCAGTGTTACGAACTTCTGAGGCACAATCTCTGACGCCGGAACCTCGTGCATTTAACTGCGGCGCAAGAGATCACGTGTAACGAATTAGTAATTTCGGATAAATATTTACTCCTAAAGTTGGCAAATACCAATATATAGGATTGTCATGGAGTATTTTATCCATATTGGCTTCAAAACAAGCGTTGAAATAAATTGATGTTTTCAGCGTTTATTTGTCTACCACGCACTCTTTAAGTATACAGTGCATGTAAAGCAACGTCATTGATATTCAGGATTGCTGAGGGGTCCGAGCTATGACAATGTAGCCTACATGTCAGGAAAGTATGGTGGTTTACAAGCGCACGTTATCACTGCATATAAAAAAGACGTCAGATTTATGCTGCCACAGGCCTCACATTCTCATAAACTTGCCCTACTTGCAGTGCCGTACTTTTTGGGACAGTTATAACTAGAGCCACGATTTTTATGGTGAAAAGATTTTTGCAACATTCTGTTTCGATGCATCATATGCACGTCTACAGGTCTGCTACATCGCCCGTAATAGGATAGTTTTACACCCACTTGCCTTAGCAAATTACAGACGTACGGAGTCACAATAATCTTATTCTGATTGGTGCAGTCAAATGAGAGACGTGTCTGAACAAAGACACGCTGCCAATAACCATGAAGCATAGCTGCCGATGTGCACGAGAGACACTGAAACAAAGTGGGGCAAAAATCTTTTTTCGCGACAAAATCGTGGCCGTAGTTATAAGGTTCGTATCTAGGTAGGTTGCGTTGGTGTATGTGAGGCACAAAACCGATGGAGCGTTAAGAGTGGCGTAGGTCGGCGAATGTAATGTATTGTCGCCTCTACACGCAAACCCAGCAACTGGCGCGCGGAGCTTTACTATTATTCATTTTCCTATGTGACTGTAAGTGGTGGCCGTGTTATTATATTTGCGATACTTATGGTTCAAATTCTTGCGCGTATTTATATTGTTGTGTTGTTCGAATCCGATTGGAACTTTCCTAGATACGGCAGTTTAAAAAAAACTGTTTTTAGCTATTTCGAGGGTCTTAAAAATCGTGTTTCTAATAAGAGATCCTAATTTTTAAACTGATAGAAACATTGTGCGAAATGTGTTTCCTTTTCATAGATGTAGTAACGTAGTGCGCGTTGAGATGTTTCTTCCAAATATGATTACTTGTAACTCGCTGCAATGCGTTTCAAGGGCAAGTAGATAGGAACCTTAAGGTAACGGGCGAAAAAAATTTAATCCCGAGAACATCATTGGCTAGCTGCCCCCACGTAGTTAGTATAACAGGTTTTAATTGGCTGAAAGATTTCACCCCCTCCACCCACCCCTTACTTGCAGAAATATTGCATTTTACGGCACGGCTGTGCTTGTCGGTTCATTTAGCCTCCTAATTGCAGGCCGTTGTTAATTACTAGGCTCTCAGCCCATGTTATCATAATTCCTGCCCTCCTCGACATCTAGCACGTTGACCTTCTGAGCCATTTACCCGAGTCTTTCCTCATGGACGCAGGGTCTAGTTTCTCGCTTATGCTAGGTCAGGTTGAATGTTAATACTTCATCGAAACTTCGGTTTTCCGACGACAGCTAATTTGACGTACATTTGACGACTGCATGCCACTTGTTAATAAGGACGGGGCCGCGGTAGTCGAGAGTCAGACCTCTCGCCTCCCACCTAGGAGATCCGGGATTGATCCCCGGCGGGTTTGGTCCCGGATTTTTAGCATTCGGCAAACGTGGCGGGCTTTCGGTTGGACATCGGGTTTTCTCGTGGTGCTTCCGTTTTCCCCGCCTTTCTCATTCCATCGATTATCCACACTCATCTCGCCTCACCTCATCCATCCCTCTGGCCGGAGAGCAACAGGCAAGTCTCGCTAGTCGAGCAGTCGGTCCAACCTTCACCCAGGCCTTCTCTCATACACACTGTGACTCTGCCACTAGGCTGGAACATGTAGTGGATTTTCACTTGATGGAGGAAACTTAGCTAACGATCAAGAAGTGTCTAAATCAGTGGTGTTCGGGTAAAGTAGTATAAGTGGAGATCAGAAATTTTCGCAAAAAATAATTTGCAACACATTGTTTCAGTAAATTCCGCTCACAACTGCAGCTATGCTTCACTGTCAGTGATTGTATTTTTATACTCTGAGGCGTCTTGATTTCTAACCGCTAATCAGAGACGTGTTGTGTCACATTAACTTAAACCTGATTGGCTCAGTCGATTGGGCGACGCATGTGCACAAACACGCGCTGCCCAATAACCATGAATAAGTGCTGCAGATGCGCAAGGGGCGTCCAAACTATTTGTTGCAAAATTCTATTCGCGAAAATTTCCTGTCTGTACTTATACCACTTTACCCGAACACCGCTGAGATGTGGGCCCAATCATGTGGTACTACTGTGTCAGCGAGCAGCCAATGAACAGCTGTTGTCTACTTGAGTACACATATATTCTTGGATGCTAGCCTACAGCTCAGTGAACCCGCTAATTATTTCCTGTCTCAACTGGTTGATCTCCATGAAACTATTCAGTCGCCCGTGTATTTGTCAGGAATCTGACGTCAGTTCTTCTTCCTTTGCCGATAGTACAACCACACAAGTGAAATAGCCGGTAGGTAAGCGAACTCAGTCAAACACGCCAGCAAAATGTCTTCCCTGGCCAGCAACATGGCGGATACGCCTACAGCCAATCAGCGTAACCCTCACAGCCGGCAGTCAGGCCAATTGGAAACCTGACGTAACGTGCACAAACCAAGCAGACAACGGGGCTTGTGTTAACAAACTCGGGCAGCCAATAAGCGGCCTAGTTTGCCCGTATCAAACATCATTTCACGCCTGTATTACTGTATAGTCTGTGGTACAACTATGGTTCTTCGGAATAAAACGAGCACATTTGAAACTGTAATTACTTTTTTCCTTTCAAGAAATTTGCATTTCCCTGCCACGTTTTTTTTTGTGTAAACAAACCGTCCTTTATAATAAATAATGTTTAGAAATTGTACTGTACTTAAGAGGTCATTGCTGGAACCAAAGTAAATATTACTTTTTGGTTACTGTGATTTTTGGTGGAAACATTTCTGCATTACTTTGTTTCAATACCTCACGTGTACATCTGCAGCTGTGTTTCATGGTTATTGGCAGAGTGTCTTTGCGCTAATCAGAACAAGGTTACTGCGCCACCACACGTCGGTGATTGGCGGGTAGAACCTCAATACGCTGGGAGTTAAAACCATCCAATCACTGAACAAGCAGAGCTGCAGGTGTCCACGTAAGACATTGAAACAAGTTGTTACAGGATTATTTCCACCGACAATCACAGGCTGTAATTGGATGGAGTTATGCAGAAGGGAACCAATCAAGGTCAAAGTCTACTGTGTCCGTATAAACCTTGTAAAACCTTGTTTATTCTGGCCTCTTCGTTTTATTCAAATATTATGATTTAATACTTCTTCTTTTTCTAGGATATACTTCGTACTTTATTCTACTTGGTGTGATTATCTCAAAATAAATTACATTGTGGATTGGTTACATTCTACATAACTCCATCCAATTATTGTCCTAGACACGACTGTATTGAGAAGTTCTCACATAGTTGCGACCCACGTATGTCTAGAATGTCGTATAATGAGACACACACAGTTCAAGACTGGACGAAGTGCACGTAGCGAGCTCAAGTACCGGGCGTACCTCGTAGGACGTAGCTGTGTGCGTGGCTCGACCGGGTTGGGGGCGTACTCCAAGGTGCGAGTTACGACGAGCAGAGAAAAAAACTGGGGAAAAAACCGTAAGGGTTAAAATAGAGTACGGATAGGGGCAGGAAAGGTACAAAAAGAAGTATATGTTCAACTAGGTCTTTTTATATGATAGGTGCCTCTTTATGTCCGGGGAGGGCGCAGTACCTGTTAGCCGGGCGAGGCGCGTGCAAGAACTGCACAAGTCGCCGGCGCCGATGTAACGAGGCGAGGCCACGGACAAGGCAGTTGTACAGAAGCGCAAGTGGCGCCCCAGCGAGACGGGCCAGCGTGGAATGAGATCGCACATACGACCCGTTGTTGCCGGACATTCTCAGGGTCGCTGGCAGCAAAGCCTAAGCCACAATAGAAGGCTGGTGTTGAATTATTATTATTATTATTCGTTTTTTTTTACAGGTCATCATAGTTAGGTGACTGAGGTCTCGAAGTTCAAACAGTAAATCATTTTTAAAGTTTATAACTTTCCAAGTAATCAATTAAAGTATAACGCTTAAAAACCAGTTTCCAACACGCCTGTGTGGTGTGCTTCCTTTTAGAATTAAAAAATGACATTCACAAAATAAGTGTTAGAGGGGGGAGGCAGCATTCAAAGTGTTAATTTATGTAATCTAGTTCGGGACACATGGTTATAGCTAATATTTTTTCTACCGACATACCCTTGAAAACAATGTAGTTTCTTGTGTCATGTATGATTGGGTGATAGGCTTCTACACAGCGAAGCTGTCTGCAGACCAATAATAGGCATCAAATATTACAATAGCGGGATTCTTATTGGCTTAGTCAAATAGGGCAACAGCTCCACTTACAAGGGAAAGTCAGCAATCTTCTGGTAAGCTGAACCTTTGTTTGAAACCCAGCAAACAGTCAAGTTTTCCCACGATAAACCATCATCTCTATAAATATCAACTGTCTACTTATTGTGTTGTGAGCAGTCAGTAATAAGCGGCAGCGAGTCAGTGGCTGTAGCGTCAACTAGCGCACAACCATAATAGTTCTCTGCAACTTGTGTCCTGCCTGCCAACAACTCTAGATCAGCAATTGAATGTGTAATAATTTCCATTAATAATGTTAATCACTGGGAAAGCTTAGCATGCATCAGCCAGGTACAGTGCCTACCATGAGCTTCCTTCGCGTGCAACATTTTCCCGGTTGTGGACACGGTGTCCTGAACGTCGACACTGAAAAATAACTCGCGGGTTCGCTGACCTGTAAACTAGCATCCAAGAATTTCTTTATGCTCAAGCAGTCATCAGCCTCTCATTGACTGCTCGATGTCGCTGTGATAACACATGATTCGACCTGCCTTTAGCAGCTTCGTATTGCTATTGACTCAGCGCATGGCCGTCTTTAATAGAAGGCAGGACTCTTGGATATGGCAACACTGCATCGGGGGCCTGGTACTTGTCACTTCTTGGCCACCCTAGTCTCTGCAACGTGTACAGATGCAGCTTTAGTGGCGTGTACACGTCTACACTGACTAGGGCAGCCAATGAACGACCGGCAGCAGGCCTCCGATGCAGCGTTGCCACATTCAAGACTCCGGCCTTCTACTAACGACAACCATGCTCAGCGCCCTTGTGAATGTGTCAAATAAGCCAAGGGCCAATTGCAAACGTGACACGAACTCGAGTTGTTCGAATACTTTCCTGTATCCAAAACAAAACGCGAGTTTGTCGAGTCCCTACGACGTCGTCGGTTCGTAATTGCGTTGTAAAAGACTGGTGAATGGCGAAGCGGCGCGGCGGTTGGTCCGCTCTTGCACGGGGAGGCCTGCTCGGCTGCGGTATTGGCCAAACGCCAGCCACAGTAAAATACCCTGGTTTACTATAAGGTAATAAATCGTCGTACAAGTTTATAAGAGCTTTCCCTTTTCCCGCAGCCTCCAGCCTCTCTTTTCTTCCGTACCCGCCTTTTCTTTTACGGCTGCGACCAGCGCAGTGCCGTGGGTAAAAGTGGAAGGGGGAGGTAATGGGAACCTGGTCCACGGTCCGGCTAATTAGGGCCCTCCAGTCCTTCGTCGCGCAGTCCTGCTTCGCTTACATCCTTCACAACCTCACCTCGTCATGGACTCGAACCCTGGACATCCCGCACACGCTTTTGGTTGAGCCGACTGTTGACCTCAGACTGCAGGGCTTGGATGAACTCTCCAAGCAACAATAGGAACACAGGAACCACAGATTATAGTGGAAATAATTTTGAACAGGTTTCACATTTACAGCATTAGTTTGTGCATGGGTGTCGTTTTGACTGAGCCATTGAGAATACGGTTTTATGCGACTCTACTCGTCTCTGATTTGCGGGTAGAATGCAAAGACGAAAAACATTTGGAAACGGCCGATAACTAATATCTAGTGACCCCTATTTTTCGCGAAAATAATTTTGCCCCAGTTTGTTTCCGTGCCTTACGTGCACATCTGCAGTTCTGCTTCGTAGTCAGTGATTCGATATTTTAACTGTCACGTGTCTGACCTTATTGTTATTGACATAGTGAAATGACAGGAGACGTCACTTCACAGAGAAGCGCTGCCATTAACCGCGAACTACACAATAGTTCTTGCCAGCTTTCTGAGGAAAACATTTCTTGATTAACGTATGTCTGAAGAACAATCTCTGACGCCTAAGTCTTGAACATTTAATTGCGGCGCAAGATATCTTACTTGACGACTTATACTTCATTCTGGGTAAATGTTTGCGGATAAAGTTGGCTAGTATAACTATCAAGGATTGCTGTTTTGTTGTTTTCCAATGTTGACTTTCAAAAAGTGTAGATCTGAATTGAGGTATTTAGCGCTTATTTATTTACCACGCCCTCTTAAGTTCACTTTTTTTTAGAAGCCATACGACGCCGTAATGTCTGTTAAGACTACACTTGTGCCCAGTAGAATAGCTGTTTCTTATACAAAACAACGAAGACATTGATGTTGCAATAGTTTCAGAAAATGTTTAAATGCTCTTTTTAATACTTCATCGCACAAAAAATGTAACGCGTCCACAGAAACAGAAGTTAATGACGGATAGTAAGCAAATTCAAGATGAGAAACAAATGTAATATATATATATATATATACTACATGCTATCCGCAATACAATTGTAAATTGTAGCGCCAACGATTTAAGACGTGTCTCCGTCACAGTTTATTAAAATGGTCCTTGCGGTCTCTTGAGCCAATGGCAAACCTGCATGAGAATAATGACTAGGGCCATCAACTTTTCGCGAGAACAATTTTGCCTCAGTTAGCTTTATGGTATCTTACGTGCACATCTGCAGCTGTGCTTCATGGTTATTGCCAGCGTGTCCTTGTGATGTTACGTATCTCATTTGACTGTGCCAATCGCAATCATTGTATTACAACACCACACGTCTGTAATTTGCCGGTAGAACCCACAACACACGCAAGAGTTACAACATCCTATCTCTGACCTTGAAACAGAGGTGCAGATGTGAACGTAAAACACTGAAACCAACTGGTACAAAATTCTTCTCGCGAAAAGTTAAATGGCCCTATTAATGACAATTTTGAAATGGTCTATCATTAGAGGTACGTAAATTTCGCAGATACATTCCAGGTCAGGTTGAACGCCAATTATGTATACTTCATTGTCATATCTGTGACTTGCTGGCGGCTGTTACGAGACGCGTTTGACTACTGCAAGCCAGTAGTAAATAAGGAAATAATGCGAAGTGCTATCGCTCGCTACCTGCTTACACTGTTATAAGCCAATAGATAATTGATTGTGGCCAGTGGGTGTATAGGACTGACAAGTCTAGGCTGCTGCCAGATGAATCCGCGAAATTGACGTACCTCTATCTATCATTCGCTGGCCGGCAAGACGTTGAACCTTCGAAATATCCCAATCTATACAAATAAGAAAAATAACTTCTACGAAACACAGAACGCCAGTTTAGCGCGTGCGACCAGATGGGCATTTTTTTTTCTTCGAGCGTGTCAGTCTGACCCTTATGGTCTCGCTGTCTCAGCTCATGTAGCGCAGGAAGTTCCACCCGTCACACGGGCTTCTCTCATGTAGATCTTCCCTAAAAGCGGAAGTAACGTGATCTGACGACTGAGACAGATGCATGGGAACATGACGCGAGGCTGTGGGGCAGCAGGTATGTCGACGCTGACCTGTGGGTGAGGGGGTGGTATAAGGGGGGGGGGAGTACGCGGGGGTCACGTCCCGAGCTGACCGCGAGGTTCTGGGCCGACCAGGTGCCCTCGCCAGCCCGCCTGCCTTATGAGGTTGTTAAAATTGGAACACGCCCCAACGAGCTTGGTAGCGCGCAACACTGGCCCATGTTACAAGCACTACCTACCGTGGTCAGGTGACCTCTCCGTGCTCGCGTCATCCATACTGGGCAGCGGTGGTGAAGCTTGAAGTGTTCTAGTGCAAGCGATGACTAGCAGTGACTAGAGACCTGACAAATTCGCGTTTTATTTTACGCACAAGCTAGAGTTCCACCAACTATATGTCTGTATCACGTTCTCAATTGGCCGTTGACTTACTCGACACAATTCCTGGAAGTAACCGAGTCAATAATAAAACTGTAACTGAACACATGCCCATTTTACTGTGTTAACGAGCAGCTAATAAACAACTGCTGTCTACACGATTTCACATATATTCTTGGAGGCTAGCCTACAAGGTCATTGAACCCACGAATTTTTCAGGTGTCTAGCAATGACTGTACAGAACTCTCAGTTGCCTGAGGAACCATTTTACTGATAGAGGCAGGTAAATTCCTCAGCCAGTATCATGTAAGAGGCGAGGAACTAGTTCTCAGTAATACACCTAGGTCTCTGCAGCACGACTGCCACGTGATCAAAGTACATAGTCGGCTCTCATACTACTTGCCTTCGAACATATCTACGCTTCGCCACTGCTGGGGAGGATTCTGCTCCAATATGTTTCAGGGCCTTACGTGCACTTATGCCGAGACGTGTCCAATCAGAACAAGGTTGCTGCGACACCACAAGTCTGTGATTTGCGGGAAGAACAACGAAGTGCTGAGAGTTAAGATGTCTCTCTATCAGCGCTTTAAGAGGAGTCCTCGACTGGCGCATGGACGACGTTGCAGCGTGTTACCCGCATACATTTTTACGCGAAACCGCTTAAGTTATTCATATTTTGTTTACCTACGAAAAGAACACACACTTAAAACCATGCTCCTATTTTTTAAAAAATTCAGCACGCTTGCTAGAAACATGATATTCGGGCCTCTCATAATGGCTAAAAACGGGTTTTTTTAGACTGTTGTAACTCCGAAAATATTACCTGAATTCGTAAAGCGCAAAACGAGAAGCATGCGTTGATCTTTACTTCAAACTATTCAAAAATAAAATATTGGGGCCACTGCTTAAAGTCCCGTAGGAAAAAGACTACAACGGAAACCTGGCACGCCAGTTTGGCGCGCTGCGAATAGAGGCGATATGCTTCTCGTCAAGCGTGGGACACTGACTCTTATCGCTACGCTGTTACCACGCGTCAAAGGTGGAAATTTGACACCGCGAAGGACTCCTCTTAAATGCGTTGCAGCGAGCTACGACTGGTCTTTTTTCTTTTATGAAACTATTGAACACGCGTTATATTTGTATGTTTACGAAAAGAACACACACTTCAAAATATGTCGCTATACATTTAAAAATTTGGCACGTTTATCACAAACATTATTTTCGGGCCCCTCAAAATGGCCAATATTTTTTTTACATTGCTTTTTCTGGATTAATAACCGTATTCAATAAACACAACTAAAGCACAAGTATAGAAACGAGTAGTTGGCTTTGAACTATGCTGTCCAACAATAAAAATAATGTAATCACCGCTTGAAGTCCCATTGGAAAAATAATAATAGCAAAGCACTGCAGGCATCTGAGTAGCTTGCGCGGAGAGGCGATAATACATTACATACGTAGGTCAACTGCAATCTTGCCACTCCTGCCTCTCACACACAAACGCAGTCTATCTAGGGAGGCCCCTTAAGAGCACCCAAACGCTAAACACGAAGCATAGCTGCAGATGTGCTCATAAGGCGTTGGAACAAGTTGGTAGAATATTATTTTGACCAAAGATCAGTTGCTTTGAACATAAAACGTTCGTAGAGACCCAAGGAATTACATGAATTCGTTTAAGAGAAGATATATTTCATAGTCACGTGAGTTACCTTCACGATTGGGTCACAACTTATTAAATTTGACCTTGGAGATTCCTGGCCAGTATCAAAACTACTTATTGTCACGGGTGCGCGGTGACTAGAGCACTCGCCTCCTACCAAGGCGATCCGTGGTTCGATTCCCGGATTTTCGCGTGTGGGAATCGTGGCAGACGACGCCGTTGATCGGCGAGTTTTCTAAGGGATCTCCAATCCCCCCCTCCTCTTCATTCCGGCGCTGCTACATGATCACATCATGTATGCCCTCATCAGCGCTAAAGACATAGATGTTAATTGTTAACCAAATTATCTTCACTCTTCAACCCTACATGAAAACATCCACAAACTCCCTTGTTATATGTACAACTGGTCACTCACTGGAGCAGCAGTTAAGGGCACGGGCCCAAGTTTCTTCGCATTTAACGACAATTATTTTTTAAAACATAAATGGGAGCCGATATCGTAAAATCGCTTCGTAAGTTTGCTATGACAGATTTAAACTGCATACACTAATTTTGTAGAGTCAGAAGACTGCAACATAGTTGCCAATTAGTTAATTTACGAAATTTCCTTTTATTTGATAAATTAGCTATACTCATCATACATTTTGTCTCAAAAAATTACATTGCATAGCAAAACCAATTTGCAAAAAAGTTACGAAGCAATTTTACGATATTGACTCTCGTGTTGATTTTAAAGTATAATTCTCTCGAAAGCAGAGAAACTCGGGCCCAAGCCCTTAATATACAAGTAACTAAGGACATAGTGTGTATAGGACTATGGAGTCCAGCCTACTGTGGTGTAATTGAGGCCGCTATATCCACATTACGCCGAGTCCCTTTCAAGAGTTAGATCTCTTGTGCTTATGATCCTCTGAATGTAACACAGAACAAGATGGCGTGACGGTGACACGTTGGACTCGCATTCAGAAGGGTCCGGGTTCGATCCCCGGCTTCGATTAAGGCGTTCCGTGGTTTCTCGCAATTGCTCCTGGTGAATTTCGGGGCTGTTCCAAGCATGAGACCGTGGCTCGAGACCGCTGGTTTTTGCGAAAATATATGCACCTCTTTGTTTTAATGTATTTCGCGAACTTCAGCTGATAGTTGGAAGTCTTTAAGGTCGTGGTATTTCATTTGTTTCAAGCAATTGCAAATAACTCGAATATTTTTTTTAACAAAATGCTTTGAACATATTTGAGACTGTGTACAATCATATGATATACAATTTTGCCAGAGCGTTTTTTTTTATAATGGACCGTTTGGTAGCAAAAAAAATTTTGCTTAATTTTGGCTTATTTTGACCACAAAATATGTTATATTTCAGAGACAAAAATCTAAATATCCGTTTGGTGTATTGCAACAGAAAAATTCATGCACAAGTGTTAAAACTGTACGATGAATTTTTGATATATGTAATAATTTGCGTTTAAAAAATACTATCGAAACCACTGCAAAATAAAGAGCGAGGTCTTAACTCTCAGCTTTTTGGGTTTCTACCTGGTAATTACATGTGTGTGGTGTTCAAGCTTGTTCTGATTTAAACCGTCAAATAACGACGCTCCGTACATAGACACGCTGCCACAAACCAAGAACAATAGCTGAGTGTGCGCGTAAAGCACTTAAAACAAAGTGGAATACAAATACTTCTGTCGAAAATTAAGGGTTTGTAAACATGGTCGTATCCTTCTCCCGGCCCATGTTGGCCCTAACCAGACCCTTACGACTTAAAAAAAAAAAACAAACAGTAATCTTTAACCTAAATTTTCCTAAATTTATCTCCACCATCAAACAACTTTACAGTGAAAACTAAGTTGGTCCGTGAAATTTTAAGATAGCCACAAAATGAGATTACCTATGTGTTAATGATAGATAAAGCGATTAACGAATAGTTTTGTTTAGTGTGTCGGAAAGGTGAATGTATTAATGAAACTTATTTTATGAACGTGACAATATTTAAAACTCTCTCTTCATTATCGATGATGCGTGTTTTGACGTTGATATTAGGGTGAGGGGGAATTGTAACCGACTTCGTTCGTCTTCGGCGAAAATAAGGTTATCGTTGTTTAACATGGAAGTTAGGACTCTCATGGGTGTTAGACCCGTAAAAATTAATTTTTTTATTGATGCCCAACTTTGTTCGACTTTTACACATCATATAGCATGTTATTTCTACTGAAAAAAAAAAGTTAGATAATTTTTTATAATCACTCATCAAAGTTACAAGTAGGTAGTTGCGGTGTAGCCAAAATAAGAAAGAAAGTAATTAACTTATGAATACAAGTACAGGAACTGAAAGTCAGTGTATCAATGCATTTTATGGCGTGTTTGACAATTACATGTTACTATGCAAAAACTATGGGTCCTATTTTTTTGTTTGAAGTGCATTTTCACGCGATCAACGTCCCTATTATAGACCTATCCATCGTGGTCCGAACTATTGGTTCTGTCTCAAATGACGTCACTGTTGACTAGAGGTAATTTTTTTCGAAAGATAAGTTTGTATAATTTTAGCTAATTATCGAGACTTTATTAAAATTTTAGCCAATATTATAAAAACTTGTGTTTGAATAAAAATAGGTTACATAGTACAAACATTTCTAAAATTTCTGTGTAAAGATTTTGCGATATCTGCTTTTCAGGATAAAAAAGTAATTCTCTTACTAAAATAGGACAGGGACCCGTAGTCTTTATCTGGGTGTTAAGCGCTAGAAAGAGGTGAGATGAGATGAGAATGGAACAGTGCAGGAATTACTTCGGGGGAAGTCAGAGGACGACCCTGTCGAGAATGGAGCCCTGACCAGCTTGGAGGGAGGCGAGCGCTCTAGCCACTATGTCGGTAGAGCAGTCAGTGGTTAGTAAGGGCGAGGTAGTAGAGGACTGGCACGCAGACTTGCGCCCTTGTGGCCCTCTACAGACGGGCGCAACTCGCGAACCCGGGCCCCACCTCGCCAGCCTCAATACTTATAACTCCGGCCAGTCGGCCAGTCAGTGGTCAGTAAGGGCATAACTCCGGCCAGTCGGCCAGTCAGTGGTCAGTAAGGGCGAGGTGGTCGAGGACTGGCACGCAGACTTGCGCCCTTGTGGCCCTCTACAGACGGGCGCAACTCGCGAACCAGGGCCCCACCTCGCCAGCCTCAATACTTATAACTCCGGCCAGTCGGCCAGTCAGTGGTCAGTAAGGGCGAGGTAGTAGAGGACTGGCACGCAGACTTGCGCCCTTGTGGCCCTCTACAGACGGGCGCAACTCGCGAACCAGGGCCCCACCTCGCCAGCCTCAATACTTATAAACTCCGGCCAGTCGGCCAGTCAGTGGTCAGTAAGGGCGTAACTCCGGCCAGTCGGCCAGTCAGTGGTCAGTAAGGGCGAGGTAGTAGAGGACTGGCACGCAGACTTGCGCCCTTGTGGCCCTCTACAGACGGGCGCAACTCGCGAACCAGGGCCCCACCTCGCCAGCCTCAATACTTATAAACTCCGGCCAGTCGGCCAGTCAGTGGTCAGTAAGGGCGAGGTAGTAGAGGACTGGCA
>PNEQ01022702.1:0-17907 GCA_003012365.1 Medauroidea extradentata
TGTGTACAGAATTACGATTAAATATTACATCACCCAGCTCTACTCGGGATAGCAGCGGCCTATGTGAGCTGTATCACGGCCGTACCGTGAAACAATCGCCTATCTCAGGCATAAGTTGATGTATTAGAGGGAGGGGGGGGGGAATTAGACAAAAACTGTAAAATACAACTAAAGACACACAGCCGTTATTATTAAAAAAAACTAGAATTCAATAAACTCTGAAGTGAGGAATTATTTAAAGCAGGGATCTGAACAAAAAATGAAGGTATCTTAACAAAAAACTAAAATCAGAAAAATCACTTCGTGACAATATGTACTTGGTAAATTGAAATACACAACACAAAATACAAGTCAGATTGCTATATTTGTTTACCATGATTGATTTAAATTGGTAAACAGGTTTAATAGTTTTAGGGAGACGTGGCCATGCGCGCATACACATACACGCACTCCCCTTGCACGCACACACACAGTCACACACACAGTCACACACACCCCAAGCACGCACACAAATTCCATGCAGATTAATGTGATCACATAAGTATACCATTAACTTCGGGATGTTGACTAAAATTGTCAACGGACAGTGCAATAATAATACAATTTATTTCTTGGCACGAACAGACTAAACGTGGAGCGTTGAAACAAGAAGACTGTAGTGTAAATAGCTGTGTCCAACGTGTGGAGGCAGCTGACTTCTATCTTCGTCCTTGTGCTGTGTTCAGGAGGCTGTTTGCCAACACTTAGGGAGGGAGTTTCACTGGTCATGTAGGAGGAAAAAATGAAAGGTTATCTTTAGCCATGTAAGAAAGTATGTCACCAATACTGTTTCAGAGATAAGCTTACTTTTTATCGGTTCTTTTTTGTAAACTAGTCTGCTAGAAATGATAATGAGTACAATATATGCGCAATTACACTGTTAAAAATTTCTATAAATTAACGGAAATATTTACAGAAAAGTACTGTAATTTTATGGAAGTGGCTTCTATAATTTTTTGTTTACGGAAATTTGTCCGTATTGCCAGTTTACGGATGTTTGACTGTAACTTTCCATTGATTCATGGAAAGATGTTTCTACAATTTTAGAGGGTATTTACTGTGTTTCTTTAAAAAAAAAGTGGTATTAATAATCCCTACGAATCCAGGAGTTAATGTGCATGCACAATGGTGCTAAACGAAAAGAAGAAAAGACAAACTAAAGAAGTAGAAGTTAAGTGTTGCTTCCTGGTTTTCCACACTTAGCCGCGAAGAGAAGAGCAATACAAACAAGGACTCGTATCGCGCATGGACAAAGGGCTTAACATTCCAATTAGTGACTAGTGACCACGTGAGTGTTTTGGCCCAAACTGGAAGCAAAACCAGCATAAAGTGCATTTGAATAGCATTAATCCCCCCTCCCCGGGGTGTTGCTATTGGCCTACAGGACCATTAGGGGGGCATGTTCTTGGCTGGGATTGGTTGCTGGGGTCTTTCGGTACGAATAGAAGCTAAGTGGCAAGAGGTCTGTGATAGGTTGAGGGCTTACGCCCCGCCCCAGGAGGGGTGGGGCGGAGAAGTGAGGGGAATGGACACTTTTGGTACAAGTTATGTCTAGTCACTATGAGGGGTAAGTGGATGTCTGCCCTCCTCTCCTGCACCCTATGCTTGTTCTAGTATTTCTCTACTCTTTTATAGCATACCCCCCTGTCATAGCCCCCTCTCTTTATGCTATACTCCTGTCCTGTTTTAAATCATACCCTGTAGCCACTCCTACCCCCTCCCTTTCCTTATCATACCCTTCTATCCTACCCCACTCAATGGCCACACGTGTATTATATTCTCCTCGCTCCATCACAGCGGAAAAAAATCGCATCTGTTCTCTGCGTTTCGCGCTAGCCGGTATGTACCTTTAAAGTTACTTATTTCTATAGAATACAATATTTTTCTCATAATGTAACTTATGAAGTTCTCGAAAATCAGGATGTCAAATACAAAAGTTATTTCTTGTATAGATGATATCTTACCACTGCATGGAGTACCCTTGTAAGTTGTCACTGTGTTGCAGTGTGCGGCCGGCTTTGGTGAGGGGGGTTCTGGGTTCGATTCCCAGGTCTGGCTGGGTGTAAATTTGTGTTTGTCCATTTGGGTCTCAAGAATTGTCACACGAAAAGTACTGGGGTCACTCAAATTACATCACATTAAAGGGAGGAATGTTTGGTGCAGTGATAATGCGGAAGCTTCCGCATCACCACTGCACCAAGCATTTTTGTAAAATAATAAAAAATAAAAATAATAAAAAGTGGTTAGTGCTTGTGACTGTCAATCTTAAGATCGTGGGCTCCAATCCCAGCAACTTCGAAAAATGTTTCAGGTTACTAAATAGTGCGTCAGAATCTCGAGAAAACATAGTAAATAAGAATATGTCGTATTTCTGGAAAATGGAGTGCTAGTAGCTTAAAGAAATTAAAAATTTTTGCAGAAAACGGATTGTCCGCAATTTTACAGAGAATTCGGTTACCAAGAAAAATTGAGTGTCCGTTACGTTACGAAGATTTCTGGATAATTTTTTGCCTATACTTTTCCGTAATTTCACAGAAATTTTTTCTAACAGTGTTGAGCCGAAGTCTTGAGTGTTAATAATTTTCAGTTGAGTAGTTGTCCAATGTCACCTCAGGGAAGATGTTGACAAGTGAAGAATTCTGGCTGTGGTCAGTGAAGACGAACACACGGAACATGGACACTGCGACTGAAGAAAGAAGCGACCAGAGCTCTCTAGCAGGACTGAGAATTGTTAGATCGTTGCTAGGTCCCATACGATATAATTAAGACTTGAAGGAGAGTATTTACAAGAGCTAAAGTAGAGTTTGGAAATCAATTAAAGAAAAGCAACCCATTTGTAAACAATGTCCAGTAATAGCACGGTGCTTTTTATGTGTTATCATAATATCGTGTAAACTATTTAAATTTTGATGTAATAAAACATTTGCGATAGTGACTTCTGTAAAATTAAACCTGAGACTACCATACTCTAGAAACACGGCACTAGTAAGCTTGGGTATATATGTATAAAAGTAAATATAGTAGCCTGCATCAATATATTTTTTGAACAGGCGCACACGTTGATGCACAGTGAACATGGCAGAATGTGATACATCTCATTTTAATGTACCACTCTAGCATTAACAAATAATGGCGATAGTTAACGAATGCTTCTCCAATTAACCTTGTACCAAATCATAAGCTGATACAATTTTATTAAAGTAAGCAATTGCTCGAGAATGTTAATAGATTACGTAAATCTTACTGCAAAAAGAAAATCTGAAAAACTAGTACTTGCGTTGTAAACAAATGTATAAGCGTATGACACACATGCAATTAAGTGATTTTCCCCAATTTGGCTACACCGACTACATTACTGTCCAGAATTGTAAGCATGTGATATGTTTGCTGACAACAACCAATTTCGGTTTTGTTTTAATTCTTGATTTCTAACTACTCAACAATATTTGCTGGTACTGTGTCGTACGTCTTTGTAAATTGTTCGGTTTCGAAAAACATATCCACACGAGATAAAAAAAATCCGTAATTACACACGTTTACAGGTCAGCCATAATATATTATTGCATACCATACTTGTGTATAAAGAAATGAGATACATTTAACACTTCAAAAAGCAGATGGTATGAGGCATCACTTCTGAACGAATTATTTACAAAATTGAATTTTAAAAATTTCCAAAAGGAATATTTATAGTTAATACCATAATAATTTCCAGTTGACTAGTTTTCTCAAAACATAACGGTATAGAAGAGAAACACTTAACAAATAATCAATAATTTATATTTATACAATACTAAACACATACTTTTCTATTTACGGTTGGATTGTGTGAATTTTACATACACACTATAATTATTGTCAATAGGAAATCAATACATATGGTTATAATATAATAAATCACATATTTTACAATTGCAACAACTTGTACCAACAATTTTTCTTTTATAATTGTCAAACTATTTATGCAATAATTTACTCCTGATAAAAACACATTACGTCTACTTTAAATGTGGAACAACTAGGAGTTAAATGTATTGTTTTGACACACACTGTTAAAAAAGTATGCAAATACACACTAATCTTGGTAATTATACTATACTGACCAAATAAATTTCATAAACAACTATACTGTGTCTACTGTACTGCACTCAGAGAAAGAATTGTTTGGGTGATGTTAGCATCAGCTAAACAATATTTTGTTGGCAAGACCAAGCATCGAGCCTTCCAAACAAATTTAATTATTTCTCTCGACCAATTTATTCATTTAAATGCACTTTGTGCCAAACATATAATTGGTTAATATAGGAAGTCAAATAAAATTTTGTGTAAACAAACAACTCGTTACAGTTTGTCAGAAAATAATATTGTTAGATATATGTGATGTGCTATGAATCAACAGTTTTTCTCGGTGGACTAAATAATTATGTTGGCGAAACTATATCCATATGGTTGACTTATGGAGGTGGCAGACTGGCGTGCGAAGATGACGAACGCTGTGGATATACCACTACTTTCAAAATATAAGCTTGCGCGACAAGTAGGGCGTCTAAACGGTTAATTAGCATAATTAATGGAGCTTAATTTTAACTATAACAATTTCAAAGTGACTTATTCGATTGATCACAAGAGAAAATGCTATAAAATTAAAAAAAAAAAACACCGCAGCTGCAATTTTCGTTTTTAATGCTGCGGTGGACGGCGATCATTTTAATAATATTATTTGACGTCGTTTACCTTTTCGCAGACGGAAGACAAACATATATGAAAATAAAGCACTGCTAACATAATATAGTATTAACCATTCCTATACAAATAACAATCCCTTTACTAGACAATCACTCGCAGCTCAGTTGGCTTAAAAGGTATAATAAATAAATTTCTTTAGTTATGTTTTAAAATAATGCGTGTGTATTCGACATGTCCTTAGTTCTTTTTTAAAATATTGCGTGTGTATTCCATATGTCCAACGAAATATTTTTATCATCAATTAAATCTTTGGTACTGCTAACAAAATACAGTCATTTGCCTCAAACAAATCAAGGGATGAAAATAATTTGGTACAAATAGATGATTTGGTTGATTCAAACAAATTTTGTTTGCACCAACAAACTCTATTTCTCAGTGTGTGTCACATCCATCCTTTAGTTATATTTTGTAATGCTGTCTTAAATAATATTTTTTGGTAACATAGTCACATACAATTGTTAAATGCGTGCTGGAAAGGAAGGCAGACACGAAATATATATTTAAGGCTCATGCCTTTTACTGCCCATGTACAGCTAACATTACCAAGTAATTAATATTTCAGTTCCAAGAGGAAAAACTGTAAAATTGGAACAATCAATATAAGGCACAGAAATTAGCAAAAGTTATTATTAATTTTAATATTGAGAAATTGGACAAGCAACTGAATATTCGACTAAGACATTACGAAGTGCGTATCGCACAGTTATTATTTCAAATAACATACATGGCCATACAAACCCTTTTAATATGTTCTCTAGGGTAGCTTTTACAACAGTTAAATAAATCTGTAAACATGATGTAAGATTGATAACAGACTCATAAATTAATGCGCATCATGGTTAGACAGTTCAAATGTTTGTAAAAATCACAGGTTATAAAAAAACAAGAAGTTACAAGCGTAACTGATAAGCCTACTTTCCTCAAAGTAGGTGCAAATTAACCCTGATCGTCAAAATCGTTTATGTGATCTAGGTACGTTTAATGATAAAATTGATTTAGTCGTATGGTAAACGAAATGCACTAAAGGCAAGTCAGATTGCTGTGTAATATGGGGATAACCAGTTTTAATATGGGGGAATAATTGTTCTAAGATATATTTCTATCATAAAGTTAAAAAATATCCGCTATTTTCAAAATATTACAAAATCATGAACGAAATGTATAAAAGTTAAGTCAGGTTTGTATGCAATATATGTGTACCAAGCTTGATGAAAGAACGAAAAGAATACATCCTTAGATATGTATTACTATAATAAACATATATATATATGTCCGTCAGTTTGAAAATATGCAGACAGGATAAACAAAATACACAAACCTCAAGTAAGATTTGTATTGAGTGTATGTGTACAAAGTTTGACGAAATTCTAAAATGTGGTTCCTTAGATATCTACTTCGACCAACAAAAAATAGCCGCCATTTTGAAAATATGTACATGGCGTAAACGAAATATATAAAAGTCAAGTCAGTTAAAAAATTGCTATGTGTATGCACAGTTTGATGAAATTTGGTCCAACCGTTCAAAAGTATTTAGGGGGGTGGACACACACACATAGACACACGCGCAGTCACACACACAGGCACACGGACAGAAAGGTGATCTCATAAGCCTACTTTTTCCTTCGGAAAGTGGACTAATAAAGAATGATGTAACATTTGCTTAGTAGTGTAGAAAATAGTTGAATGTAGCGACGAGTAGAAGTCCCGAGAAGGATGTGTTGAAAGAAATATGAGACGCCTTCAGTGGATGAAAGTAGAGTTGAATTGAAAATCAGACAGTTAGTAGCAAGTGCCTCAAATATAAACCACTTGTGCACTTAAAACAAATTATTAACACTATATGACGTAAAAAAACTAAGACATAGACAAAGACGCGGGGATGTCAAGTAGTTCCGTACGCGACCGATAAGTAACACAGGAGGGAGGGGGGGGGGGGGTAAACAGGCCAAGGAGAGCTCAGAGAACTTGTCATAGGCTGCATGAACAACAAAAGATAAAGTATAAAGGTGAAGTTTTTAATGTCTATGGGCGAGCAAAGTTGCTGCATGGCGCATATTGCACGCCCTAAGAGGAATCATGGGCTCCACCACTGTGAGAAACCTGGCTACAAGCACGTGTGTTATTTCCTGTGTGTTGTTATATTAGGTGATACCGTCGCGGTAGCGAGATGCTAGGCCGTAAAGCGGCCGGTCATGGTCAGTTGCCTGGACTGATAGACGTGAAATAAGATTTAGTACAGAAAGCAGAGAAAAGTTGCATGAAAATTAATAACCGTAGTACCCTTCAGTTACTAATATAAGTTAAATTCGGTTAATAGATCACTTTCATATTAAAATAATAAAACATATCGTGCAATAAGTAATAAAGGTTAAATTCATTTAATAAATTACTTTCATATTAAAACAATTATACATGTGCCAGAAAAATACAAAATAAAATTGCATACAACTGATAAAACGGCACAGCTGTTCACAAATGTTTTCAAAATGGAATTGAGGTTACACAGTTTTGTTAAAATAAAATAAGTGTTAAATCTCCTAGTTTATAAATAAAAATTTACATGTTAAATAACAGTTTTGAATATGTGTAAAAAGAATCACTGTAATGGTAACAATGACATTGATTTTGTTCACACATTACATGACCATATACAGACACTTCAGTTCAGTTACAATTTACAGAACATCTAAACGCAAATACACTTAAAAACAGCACAACAGATAATTTTGTCTTATAGGGCAGCAGCTTTAATATGCAAGAGTGTAAAGCTCTTGTGGGCTTAGATCATGCACTAGACAAATGAGAATGGCCATCACCTTCTTCTAACACATTAAATTCAATAAATTACGAATTAATAACCTAACTAAAGACATTTCAATGTAAGGAACAAGAAATTATTAGAAACAAAATTAGAAAGGGCAATTTACAACGGGTGACGAAAACTTGTGATTATTTCTTCTCAGAGTGTTGAAGAGTGTATAGTGGCCTTGCAATGAAACAAGAGGCATTTCCAGCCTGCTTTGTAGTGGCAGTCTTTTAGGATATGTCGGAAAGGGTAAATCCGGCTGAACAAGACGACTGTAGCATTTGAAATATTAACTGTGGCGTGGCAGTACTGCTTATGTATCACGCTAGAAGAGAAGCAGAAGAGGAAACATGGTAGGAAGAGGGATAAAGACGAGGGATAGAGTGTTACCACTAAGCCAGGCAACCCTGCTTACGTCCATCCACATGTCCTGCGGCTCTGGCGATAAGAACAGTATGTGAGTTCGCCCGCTGGAAGGATGTGGCTATAGGCTCAGTGGCGAGGCTTAGCAAACTGCTACTTGCGAGGAAGGTTTGCCGGTCAGCTGGTCAACCTGCATTCACGCGGGCTTCAGTCTGCAGATAGTCGTCATCTCTCCCGGCGTAGAAAGTTACGTTACAAAATACATTTGTTTTCAATCCTCCGCAGTTATAAATGAAGTGAGACTACTGTACGTATTATCAAATTGTTTTGAATTTAATATGGACATTTTTTGAGTAATCCCTTACGCTAATTTTCACACACATTGTAAATATAGAAAGAGATTCAGGTATATATTTACGGAAATTTCCAATTTTGCCAAATGTAATGCTCGCATTCATGAGAAACATGGAACTAGTGAACCTACTTTTTAAATATTTAATCATAAATACAAACATTGATTAAGGTTATGATATTGTTTGTATGTTAAAACGTTAGTCAAAATAAATTATTTACAGCTTCCTTGAAAGCACATGAAAATATTCACAATTTCAAACTTAAAAGAGTAATTTATATATATATATATAAATTATAAAATTCTACAAATTAATTCACGAAATAAAAAAGTGTAAGCATTACAAGCTTTATTTTTTGTTTAGCATGGCACTCCTTCCGAAAAAATGTGTAACTTCTGAGTTAAAAAAAAAAAAAAAAACTACAAAACGCCATTTTTCTACCAGCATGAGGGCAAGAACGTAAAACATTCTTGACCTCATGCTGGTAGAAAAATGCCATTTTGCAGTTTTTCTTAAACTTACTGACATTTCTGTTTGTCTTACTATCCTTTTTACCGTTACTGCGACAGATGCCGTGTGACTTTTAAGAAAAATGTTTTCGCTCTGGCTATTTTTTTGTGTTAGTTCTGCGGCTAACGTGTGTTCTTATCTGTGCGTTTTCAACAGAACGGATCCATGTATTTCCAACAAAATATACTGTATTAGAAATTGTTTGTGCTCGTTGATTTCAGTGTAGTGTTGTTAACGTTACAATTGACATGCCATGGTATCCACAGAAAGCAGAAATTTTCTTTCATCATCAAACCAACAGAACGCGAGAAATCACATTGATAGACGTGAGCTAGAAGTGACTTACATTCATGTGTGCTTCAAGCATACCCACTACACAATATGTACTACGTATCAGTAGCAACATGGAATAATGACATACTGTCTTCAATAACGGGAAATGTGTGTTTGTGAAGAGCCGACAACACTTAACTGTTACAATACCTACCTCAGTTCACAGTTCACACGTCCCCACTGCTGACAAAATGTCCTCTGATATTCTACAATCTGGTCATGTTTAATTGGCAGACACAAAGATCATTATGTCACTGAATGAACAGGAAGCCACTGCTACAATTTATCATGGAGTGACAGAGTCAGTTTCCTGAATAACATTGGCCTTAAAACTATTATTTTCACGACAATATTTATGATGCCTTTCAGAGCTTTATATTATGTTTACAAACATTTACGATATTTTCATAAAGTGTATCTTCCCAACGTGTTGAAACCATCTTAAAGTAGCGCGTGATTCACAACTCTTCTATGTAATAAACATTTCCGCATTTCGGCACTCCAAGTGTTTTCACAATACCTTCGTTCAAATCCTTGGATGTTTAGGTATGCACAGGCCATGATCGATAACGGCGCTGATTCCATCTCTAACTGCCTCGCTGTCGACGAGACATTCAGCTCTCACACTTAATGCCTTCCAACACTACACGTATGCACATATTGATTTGTGAAGTTTCTTCTTCGAATGAAGATCAGTCATACTATTACAACTCTTATGTATTCTCCCAGTATACTACGGTACAGGTTTCAACGTAATAAGCATTGAAGGTGGCCAGGAGATCGATTCTCATTCGGGGAGACCGCGAGTTAACAGTAGTTCTAACTGGACTCGTGCTCGATCTAGCAAGAGAAGTTTGAAATACAATTCTCATCTAGACCGAGCAGCGGTCTAACGGAACTTGTAACAGGACCGACCTAGCGTAGGCACTGCGGGCTGCGGTAAGCAAGTTAGCGAACCTTGTTAGCGAGTCTGTTCAGTTACATTTACAGAGGAACTGCCATATTTATTTGTGTGCGCCGACCAAGATTTTGGCATTTTATATTCGAGGAGGATCCATTCTAAAACTGTGCACCTACATTAAGTATCATTTTACTAATGATTTGTGTATTATGTGTACACATGGGCGTAAAAATACGCACTCTTGTAATATCCATCGTGTACATGACACGATTACATACGTACGTTCGTAAATATATAGACCTAGTTTATTGATAGTGGCTATTGCATAAAATAATTCACTCAATATAAATTTACCAGCGAGTACAATAATATTACAACAATATAAACATTCGTTACGCTAATGTTAGTAAAAATTTCAATTTGTATGTTAGGTTGAAATAAACTGCTCCGTTATTCAAATTCGTTCGTGTAAACATAATGTTTTGTCAACAGCAATGTACCACTCGTGTTTAATTTCAGACACATGATACTTTGAGTGTATACTTATGTGATCCTATATCAAGTTGTTAAATAAAGGCAAAGTTACATTGTTAAAAAAAAATGTGGCCCAGTACTAGGCCTACTGCATGTTTAGAGGTTACAGACAGAGGTAAGTTATTGCTTATGATGAAAGTCATGACTGATACTTTATCATCCATAGAACAAAATACATTGTTATGGGTTTCGTCACAACGTAAAGAAAACGACACATTTAATTATATAGGTACAATACATCTGCAAGCGTTTCAAAACACTCTATTAAGTTAGTTAAATTTAGTACTTGAATTACAGTCATTGAACATATGTACGCCATTGACATCGTTAAGTTCAGAAAATCATTCCGGTATAAACTCGCCATCAGTTAATGTCCTTTCCAAGAATTTTTAAAATCAAAATGGGGATTATTCAGCAGTCGAAGCCCGTCACAGTTACAAAATCACTCACCAACTTCTTTGTCGAATGTTTTTTCTTTCTTTACAAAAGAGCACCGTTATTCTCTCATTGGCCAGCGAGCGAAGTCTTGCGCTTGGGTACACTATATTCACGGAACTCGCAGACAGCCTCGTACAGGGTGCCCGGTTATTCGCTTACATTTAACTGGACCAGTTAAACCAGGAAATGTAGCGGGATGCCGCTAAACGAGAATCATAACAATTCCGCTACAAGCTGGAAACACTGTTTGTGTAACAAGACTCCAGTTCAACGCCGGTTTGAATGAGAAACGAGCTCCTGAACAAATAAAAGTGGTAAATGCGACGAACAACTTCAAGAAACAGTTGTTTGCATTCCTCCTGAATGGCTCATTCTATACAGTACAAGAATACCTGTCATAGTCTAGTGTTTTCCTCTACACATTATGTTAGTTTCTTCAATTGACCTTTTCTTACTTGGTAAAATAAAATTTTTGTTTTACTAAGTACGTGTTTTATCTATTTAATATATTGCAGAAGGATGTGTACTTCCATATTATCTTAATGGTTAAAAGTAATGTATGTAATTTTGCTGTAGATTTACTTTACCTTTGAGATTCATTTTGGGATGACATATTGTATGAAAAACATTTGTGTACGTTGCAAGATATACATTACATAATCTACTCTTTGTAGTTATTATGTGCCAGAACAATTTAAAAGTTTTTCCTCGCATAATTTTTGTAAATTTTTTATTTATATATATTTTTTGTACGTATAATTGACGAGTTCTAATAGCGCCCTAATGCCGCACAAATGAACGCTAAATAAATACCAATTCCAATTCCAGAACCATATAGCGACACTCCCGCTAGCAGCTTAGCGCAGCCATCTGGAGAATCACATTTTGTACGTTTGAACGCTACTTCCCGCTACATGAAAATCATATTAGCCAATGAGAGAATAACGACGTTCTTTTGTAAAGAAAGAAAAGACAATCGACAAAGAAGTTGGTGAGTGATTTTGTAACTGTGGCGGGCTTCGACTGCTAAATAATCCCCATTATGATTTTAACAAATTCTTGGAAAGAACATTAACTGATGGTGAGTTTATACCGGACTGATTTTCTGAACTTGACGATGTCAAGGGCGTACATATGTTCAATGACTATAACTCAAGTACTAAATTTCATTAACTTAATAGAGTATTATTAAACGCTTGCAGATGTACTGTATATAATTAAATGTGTCGTTTTGTTTACGTTGTGACGAAACCCATAACAATGTATTTCGTTCTATGGATGATAAAGTATCAGTTATGACTTTCATTATAATCAATAACTTACCTCTGTCTCTAACCTCTACACATGCAGTAGGCCTAGTACTGGGACATTTTTTAACAATGTAACTTTGCCTTTATTTAACAACTTGATATAGGATCACATAATTTTACACTCAAGTATCATATGTCTGAAATTAAACACGAGTGGTACATTGCTGTTGACAAAATATTATGTTTGCACGAACGAATTTGAATAACAGAGCAGTTTATTTCAACTTAACATACAAACCGAAATCTTTACTTACATGAGCGTAACGAATGTTTATATTGTTGTAATATTATTGTACTCGCTGGTAAATTTATATTGAGTGAATTAGTTTATACAATAGCTACTATCAATAAACTAGGCGTATATATTTACGAACGTACGTACACTATAAATTTTTTTTTGTACTTTTACAAAGAAAAACCTTGGAAACCCAGTTGCCAAAGAAATTCCTTGTAAAATTACAATGGTTTTCCTTGTAACTAAATACAAATTATATGTTTGTAAAATAACAAGGACTAGCCTTGTAGCTGTACTCTCAATACGAAAAATAAAATTCAAATGTTCATTGTGCTTCATAAACAGCACTGAACTTATTTATCAAATAATTTTTGAATAAAATACTATACAAGAGATTATTTTGAAAATATAAAAAAAACTAGCGTGGCACTAAGTTTCGAACCACTCTCCCCACGCTTAGAATCTGCACATCTTACCCCTATTTTTTATTTTTTTTTTTTTTATTTTTTAAAAACGTTCGGTTCAGTGGCGAGGCGGTATCTTCCGCGTCATCACTGCACCGAACACTTCTCCCATTAATGTGACTTATTTAGGCAACCCGGAGTAAATGTCGTGAGACAATTGTAGAGAGACAATTTTGTGTGACAAATTGAACAAGCACATATTTTACACCCAGCCAGACCTGGGAATTGAATCCAGAACCCCTTCCCCTAGACCACTCTGACTTGCATATCGGCTAGTATTTATTTATTTGTATACATTCAATGTAAAGTTCAGTAATAATTCTTCCCTTTAAAGCACTCTTTTAATATAAACATTCCCTTTATTCCAGAAAATACTTTTCAGAGGTTGTGATCTTCGCGTAAGTAATTTCCGGCGAACTTACGATTTATGTAGGCTACATATTTTTACTAAGTTTTTTGCAAACAAATTCCTTTAAACGTTATAAACTAATAATTTCACAAGGAATATTTTCAACATTTACAAAAGGTTGTACAACTACGAAGAAGTGCCTTGTCATATTTTACAAAATTATTTACAGTGCAGGAACTGTCAGTATAGGTAAGCCTACAAGGAATTCCTTTGTATTATTACAAAGTTTACCTTTGTAACTTGATAAACTAATGATTTTAAAAGGATATTCTTTGTACTTTTACAAGGACTTGTAAAAGCACAAGGAATATCCTTGAAATTTTACAAAAAAATTTTAGAGTGTATGTAATTGTGTCAAGTACACGATGGATTTTACAAAGAGTGCGTATTTTTACGTCCATGTGAACACATAATACACAAATAATTTGTAAATTTATACTTAATGTAGGTGCACAATTTCAGAATGGATCCTCCTCGAAAATAAAATGCCAAAGTCTTCGTCGTCGCACACAAATATTTCAAATAAATTTGGCAGATCCTCTGTAAATGTAACTGAACAGACTCGCTAACAAGGTTCGCTAACTTGCTTACCGCAGCCCGCAGTGCCTAAGCTAGGTCGGTCCTGTTACAAGTCCCGTTAGACCGCTGCTCGGTCTAGATGAGAATTGTATTTCAAACATCTCTTGTTAGATCGAGCACGAGTCCAGTTAGAACTCCTGTTAACTCGCGGTCGCCCCGAATGAGAATCGAGCTGCAGTCTCGCTACAAATGGCGAATCCTGCTAGTGTTAACAGGACTGTCGTTAACGCCGATCTGAATGAGAATTGGCCTCTAGGTTCCGAAAGTAAAAACGGGACTCAGTAACCTGATTAACCACGAATGTACGCACTAGTTTGTTATCCGACTTTGCAAAACACACACACATTTAGGGCCTCTTACCCTCATTTGCTCGTGTTGTCAGCCTAACGTAGATTGACCGTACTGTACAACACACACTAAGTTGCCTAAATGCCAGCCTGTTTACATGCGACTACAGTCGGAAACATTAGCCATTAAACATTTTTCGTTTACTTACTGAACTACATAATTAAAGTAGGCCTATGTAAACCTATTGTTTTGTTTCATCCATTTTTTTATTAATCGTTTCTGCTGTTTCATCCAGTTTTGTAATTTTCTGTTCATACAATCCTTGTAGCTAGACTCTAGTTAATATTTCTTTGTATTTCATCGTTATATTTTTTATACTTGAAGCCGTAATTACGTATGTTCTTGTGCACTTTCCAAAACAGATGGCAATTTCTTGTTAATATTATGTTTTAAGTTTTGCACCGTGTTAAATGTTTCCTTCAACTTCCATTATAGAACTAAAAGGGTGCGTGTGGAGTAAGTTGTTCAGATGAGTTTTCCTGTTTTGCCTATGTTCAGAATGTCCCCACTTAACTCACTTGATATATAGAGATTTGATTTACAAATACAGGAATGATATCAGTAAAAAAAGTTTACCGTGGTGCGATGAATATGTAATTAATATGCATTTTAAAAAATCGACGTTATGGTTGTGGGATAAAGAAAATTTTCCTTTGAAGATACATAAATAAATTATTTTTGAGCACCGTCACATTGAAAACAAAACATTACACCTGTTGTCCCTAACAAATAAAATATTTTATAATAAACTTAATTAAATATTTAATGCCACAAGAAGTATAAAATGTACGTGCGACGTGTATCGAAACTTTAAAGGATCAAAGAGATAAGCCCAACTTTGAATAGGAATTTTCTAAAAATCTGCAGTTAACTGATTTTAGCCTATACTACAAAGTAAAGAACCATTTAAATAGTGTTGTAAGGATGTCACGCATACATTGCACTTGTTAAAACATACAAACTTCCTGAGCCAAGGTTCTATAACGGTAATGACACGGAGTATTGGTTGTGCAGCAAAGTTTTACAGCATCTGGGGAGGTGAGGAGTTTCTCAGAAGCTGTGAGGACAAGAAGAGAGGGAAATGTGCTGAGAACATCATGTCTCAGACGCCCGCCATAGTGACAAGGTGTCTGGATGCTGAGGCTTGAAGAGGATTAATGTCATCTTGAGTAATTATGAGACTTGGAGCGTGAAAGCGAGAGGCGGATGGTTATACAAAACTCAACCGCTTGGAGTGAAAAGCGAGGCGCGCTATTTAAGGCATATGTGCAAGAGTAATGTAGTTTCCTCTTTATGTCATGACGTGAATAAGTACATAAACACAGAGGATAAACAACTCATTGTTGCTCCTGACAGATTCCGTCGTCATAGTTTCCAGTGAGTGTAACTGAGTGCGGCTTATTATTTCCTTTGCACGGGAACGACGTGCATATACATTTATCATCTAATGTTACTAACAGAACATTTTAGCATAGCTACCTCGAACACCAGGTAGCCATATTAATCAATTTAAAACGAACATTTTGAACAACACTGGCACAGAGTAACTATGATATATTTGGATAATAATGTATGAAGTCTACAAAATTCATCTGCTTTTCTTGTGAGAAACTACACAACTATTATTCCTTATACACACAGTTTTAAACTTTACATAACTGAGTTGTAATACGAGTTATACCACAACCTGTAACACAAACTTTAAGATACTTGTTGTTCCTTAGCCTTGTTGGCTTCCATATCGTGTGCTGTATATCGTCTGTGTTCTTTACTCATACATATCTAAAATATACTCGCACTATCGATGGGACGAAATAATTATGTGGCTAGAATTCAAGAGAGCTTTAAGAGTTTTAAAAAATAATGCAAGGCGTGACTTTATCTTACAAAACTAATTTTAATACTTGTTCAGATATAATGCGTATGAAGTACTCTTATAAACATAAACTAATCATTTTATTAAAGATCAAAGGAAATTTAGCAAAGTTTTCTCAATAGCATTGCTTTCAATGTTTATGAAATAAACATTAGATTAACTAACAGTTGGGAGCTGTATCACACTTTATATTGGAACATTCTAACAGTTTGACATTCATATTTTTAAGATGTCAGCCTTGAAAAGTTCCGACTAATTGCTTTTTCTCGTAACAAGCAATAACTTGGATAACTGTTAGTGCTACGCATTCTTCTGTCATTCACTGTGACAGACTTTGTAAACCTGACTAGGTTTGGAACAAATCTCACAGTTAAAGCTACACTGCACCATAAACTACCAACCTGTGGCCATTATGTCAAGAAGGTAACGTCGTTGATATTATGAAATCTCATATGTGTTAAAATCAAAAGTTTTCAGGAGAGACAAAAAACATACAGACACTAACAGTGTTATGGTATTTGTTAGTAACTACTGTCAAATACAATAAGAGCTTCACTGCTATCCTCCTGTGTAAACTGTAGTACACGCACAGACACATAGTAAATAACTTGAATATATTATTTGTCATTTTGTCACATAGGAGGTTTCATAACATCAACGACAGTAAACACCTATGGATAAATGGTTTTTCTGCTCCGTTGAATTATTGATTGCGAAGTTTTTTATACCGTGTCGATTTATACTAAACCATTCCGAATTTAACCAAAATCGCTACCTTAATAACTAACAATTTACACATTACTACTATATTTATTTAACTTCTGATTGTTGTAGTATGAACGATTACATATCTCTATGTATAAAAGAGAACACTGACCGAATGACTACAGCCCAACCTAAAAATCTGAAATTGTTTGTGTAAGTTCCCTTTAGGTCGTACACGAGCACTAAGAAAGAATTATTCGAGTGAGGGAGAGATTTTTGGTCAGCGCTTAACAGTAACTTCTTTAGCATTGGTGGGAGGTGACATGATGTGAGTATGGAGCAGTGCAATGGGCGGGGGAAACGGGAGATCCCCGAGAAAACCCGCCGACCAGCGGCATCGTCCGGCACGATTCCCACATGCGAAAATTCGGGGACCAACCTTACCGGGAGTCGAACCCGGATCGCCTTGGTGGGAAGCAAGAGGTCTGACCCCTCGGCCACCGCGGACCCCAAGGATTATTTGAAATTCAGGTCTTAACAGGGTGAAAAAGTTGAAATGTGTTTCATAAGATTCGTCTAAGTAGCTCGAATCCGACGGCTTAACGTCGTGGCTTTTACTTCAATTAGTCATAAAAAATTATGTTAGCCAATTAAAATGTTTTACGAAATTCAACCTTTAAAGGGGCGATAAGACTTGAAATATGACATCGATTATAATCGATATCTATCGAACCCTCTGGGATACAGAGTTGATTTTTACTTCAAAATTATACTGATGTGAATACCCTAAAAGTAATTTTACGATTTTTCGTGTTTCGTTTACCAAAGGGAAAAGCAGGGGAAATGTGTTTTTTATTAATGGCGGCGCCTTCTTCCGTGGGAACTAATGCTTCGTGTTCATGGACGTATATTGTTTCGCCCGTGGCTGGCGGCAGTGTTCGGAACTACTCCCTCCCCT
>PNEQ01022703.1:0-17907 GCA_003012365.1 Medauroidea extradentata
TGAAGACGCGTCTTCTTTCCCTTCCTCTTGTCGATATTTTCCATATTGTGATACACCACCAGTTTGGAATGTAGAGATGAGATACGGAAACAACAACTTTAGTGTCGGGTCAGTCGTTCCCTGTCTCGGGGTGGGAGGTGAAAACTCTGCAGCGCGCTTTCAAGGTCATAGGAGCTTTGTGGCACTGCACAGCCGAGTACTTCCCCTCGGCCTCCCCCCCCCTCGCTCTATCTTGCCGCCGCTGTCGCCATGCCCCCACCACAATACGTCTCCACTCCCTCGTCGCCCGACCTGGAGCGACCGTCTGAGATAGCACCACAGACTGGGCACAAAAATGCGCTAAAATATGTTTGCGCGACCCTAAATTACTAGAGATTTTGAGTGGTGACCCTATAATATTTTTACATCATTGTTTCCAGAATTTAATGCTCTAGGCTCCTGACATTTCATTTTAATGTTTTATGCAATAGAAATTGTATATACTCACCACAAAAAAACGTTATATTAATTAATTTTTTGGGCTTAAAAATGAAACCGAGAACTAAAAATTAAATGACAGAAGCATAGTAACACCTTTAAACTCTTCGCACAAAAAATTTAAATTTCCTTTGTGTTTCCAATCGCTTGTAGCTGTAAAACACCTGAACCTCTGCATCAACCCCATTTGAGTAGCGTACAAAGGACCCTTAAGATGTCCAGTCGGGCAACAGTAATGGTTGCTCCGGTGTCCACAACCATGTTGCATTATCAGACTGCCCTCTACTAGGGTTGCATCGAACTCTTGTTTCGCTGAGCGTACTTGAAGAAACACTGGGGCCTTATGTCCTGCAGTCACCGACCTTCGCTCCTTAAGACTGGTGCTTACATGTTTCCCGAGAGCTGGCCAGATCGGGCAGCCTCATTCTGCACTTGGTTTCTGTTTTTCTGTAACCACCGTGGACACTAGGCTCTCAGGTGTCCGGTATCTCCACATTCCCAGCAGCTTGGTCGCTCCTGTTGTCGAGGGTGTTGTGTATTCGAAGTAACATTGTTCTTAATTGCATTCATCGTGGTTTCTTTTCTCTTCAGGGTGTTCTCTAGGCTGTTATATCTCTCGTCGCCCGACAGTGCGACTGCCCGCACAGCTTGCCGAGTTGATGGCCCTCTTGCAGATTTGACTTCCAGTGCTCTGGCCAGGGCATCCTGCATAGTCCTTGGGGCGGCCAGGCGCACTGCTTGGCGCACCTCTACATCAGCAATGGCATCGGCAAAGAAGCCAACTGCTATGATATCTCGTGCCTGTTCTGGACATCCCTCGAGCGACAATGTCCTGCCACAATTCTTGCAATGGCTCCTTTGATATCTGGGTGCGGCTCCTTAGTTGGGCATGGTGGGCATGTCGTAAGTACTTGTCTCCGAAGCGCAGCTCCAGGGCAGTAACTAATGTCGAGTATTCCAGACGTTGTTGTTCTGGAAGCGACTGGAGTATACTGAGGGCAGGTCCCCTCAGCACAGCTGCAAGATTTTAGGCGTGTTGCTGCTCAGACCAACCATTTATGATTGCCACAATCTCGAACTGGTTTTGGTACTCTCGCCACGGAGTCTGGCCATCGTAAGGAGTAGGCTTGACAGAAATCCCCTTTCCAATATTCGATGCAGACACACTAGATATACAAGCATGTTGCAGCCCATTTTCTGCCTGGTTGTGAATCACACTGCAGCCTGGTTCAAACTCCGTGGTCTTCTCTTCGTCGCCTTCAGGTTTTGATTCCATACTTGTCATGTCGTCTTCCCCACCAATAAGATGGCCATCTTCTTTCCGACGGAGAAGTTCTTGACACTCCTTCCTCAGCTCATCCATTTGTTGCTGCATGCTATTTTTCACATGGTCCACCTTCTGGTTCACATTGTCTATCTCTTGCTTTACACTGTCTACCTTCTCTTTTACAGCCACTATTTCCTGGCACACCATTTCTTTTCCACTATCTACTTGCTTATTTACATTTTCATTTACACTATCGATTTTCTTATCTTCATTTTCATTTACACTGTCTTTGACTGAATTCATTTGGCCACTGAATTGGCCACTCAATCCCTCAATGAGGGCCTTTAGTGCTTCTATTTATGCTGACATGCTTCTTGTAATCACGCACTTCTATAGTTGGATTTTAAAAATAAAATTGATAGTGGCACAATTTAATTAAATAGCAATTGTGTGCAATAATTTAATTTACAGAATTAATTATTACATAATTTATGCTTTTGTCCCACTTCTGACACCAGTGTTACAAGCTTAAGCAATATATTTATGTGTGGGAAATTCTCTGAGCTCTTTGGAATAGAGGTCTTGTAATTGAAATAAAAGAGTTGAATTAAGTTGTTGATTTACTAGTGCACAGAGCTTACAAAAATACACAAAACAGCAATCAACTATAACTTTCACAACACCCTTAATTATGCACACAATTACTACTGTACCAAAGAAACGTTAATTAATTTTGATAATTAAAGCACAACAAAAATGTATACCATTAATTAAATACTACAAATCACAATAAAAGTTCAATCATATAACCAATTAACAGTCTCTAGTCTCTCAAATAGTGACAATGTACAACCTTAGCATTCCGAAGTGGTGATGGCTCACCGTGTGCTGCGCAGCTCCCCGAGTGCACCACCGTCTTCGCTCTTGAGGTCTTTGGTTCGACTCCCGTCGCGCACATCCTTGTTGTCAGTCGACCAGCAGCAGCAGTCCTCTTGTTCCGCCCAATACTGCTCCGAAAGCTTGTACCTGTAGCCTCACAGTAGACTCTTGATGTCACAAAGATGGCTTCACTAGTCTCTCTCCACAGGCATAACATCTTTCTCTAGCACAACCAATAGCGAACTCTCCCCAAATTTGTTGATTCGGGCCTTTTATGCTTGGTGAAACAGTCGGGGATTAACTGAATTACAGAGGTCTAAAATAGACATTACATCATGTTTCGGACATGACTAGAGCCTCATAGGCCGGCCTCGTAGGGCCAAAGTGCAGTTCAAACAGGTCTCTATGACATATATCGTCGGGGGTTTACATCATGGGGCAGCCTGGCTCATAAGTCATGGGCTTGTTCGTAAGGTGTTTCCAACCACCTGGCTCTCAGAAGCACAGCATGTAACATGTTGTAGGCGATTCCCCTGTAAAACCATCCAATATACGACCTTATGAATGCAGTAACTCGGTTTACTTTTCACTATTAAATTTCTTCATATTATAAGAATCAAAAGTTTAATTGTCATTCATATTTAATTAAGTAATGAAGGGCTTCCTCCGTCATTCATTCACCCTTCTATCGCTCATTAACTCACAGCTCGAAAGGCTGGATCAAGAATCATATAACTTAAATGGTGGCTTGGTGTGAGCACCCAAGTTACTTTCTTAATTCGAAAATCAAGGGGCTGTAAAATGGCATAATATGTTTTTGAAGTTCAAACGAGATCTAATTAATATGAAGGGCTACTATTTCGGCATTTACTCCAATTTGTTGTGTAAAGATACATAAAAATATTTTGAGGAATTTCGAGATTCATAAATTGAAATAACGTAAAATATGTTTTTCAGTTATCATCAACAGCTTAATAATTTGACGAGAAATCGATTCAATTTTTTTTTTTTTAATGCTGAGTACATAATTATCTAAAACTCAATTTTATATTTCTCTTTTAATCCGACAATTAAGTGTGAGGTAGGATGTGGGAGTCTCTATTATGTCTATTATACGTAGTTCAGCAACCTTATGAAGCATGGCCTATGTTCTTACCCCGGCGAGGTTGGATTTTAGCATTTCGAATTTTCGCTGGTCAGCATGTCTTGTCTCGGCTCTACCGTTTCCACCGCCCTTGCATTACAGTTTTTCTCTGTTTCTCACGCAATTGAAATATGATGATCCTTCATATTTAACCATACCAAACATTACGGTAGTGTTGAAATAACTTTTTGATTGCTTGCATAAAAAAATACGTTGGTTCTAATGATTAAACACAAAAAAAAATATTATTTACATTAAAATTATGCTCGGCGAAACCCTCGTCATTTACCAAAAAAAAAAAAAAAAAAAAATATCGTGCAAAATAAGCCCTAATTTTGGTAAACAATTCCGCATTATAGTAACGTGAAGAATAATGGAAATTCATGTTGAGTTTAGAAGTTGAGACAGCTAACATCATAGTTCTTAAGAGGCGACGAGGAAGAGATCACCGCTTTTGGAGGCGAGTATTTTAACTACTCTGTCACTGCAGCTCTGAAAGTCACACTGTTCAAGGAATATTCTTGGCAAAAGGAACTAAATAGTAAAATCCTAATTTACTATAGTCTCGGCATGGATGTGTGAACTTTCAACTAACACTAAATATCCTATCTAGTACCATGTTAGACTTCACAGAATTAACATAAACAAAGATAACTTTTCCAATAAGTGTTGCAATAGTTGGATTACACTTGACGTTCTACTGAGCCACTTATTAAATGTACAGTCATGGACACAATAAATTGGTCAACTCGTAAAAATGGAAATTTTTCTAAGTGTCGCTTCAGGTATGTTCGGCAGGCGGGCCGTCACGCAGGTGACTGAAGAGCACTTGGCGTCACACTATGGCAGGCGAAGGCTATAGGGGAAAATGACGCAAATCGCAACAAGATATTGCGGTTAACAAATTCTTAGCCGCCTTTAGTAGAGAATAACTTTGGATAATATTTCATGTTCATAAGCAATGACACATTTAATTGGGAGTAAAAATATGGGCATAGTGCCATAAACATATCAGATTTCAGTGTGTTATTAGTCGAAATAATTATATTGTAGTTCAATTTATATTAATTATATAAATGTTTACTTTCACATTCTAATTAAAGTTTTAACTGTCACTCATCATTATTTAGCAACTTGTGCGTGTATAAAGCAACAAAAGTTTATAAGGCAGCAAAAATACTCGGCAGCAACGATATTGAAATGTATGAGAGCAGGGGCGTAGGAACGTTTCGGTATTGGGGGGGGGGGGGAGAGTACATCTTGGAACACTGAACTACTCTAATTAAGAGCAGGGGAGATAGGGGTTCTCGCCTTGGAAAATTTGAGATTTCAAGTTGTAAATGGTGCACTTTGAGCACTTTTGGTATTTATGTATGCTAAATACAAAACTTGCTTGAATATCATTTTTTTTTTCTTTTAGAAAAACGTTTTAGCGTAGTTTTACAAAGATACAGTTAACAATCCAGGAGCCTAGCCCAAAAAATATTTATATTTAAAAAAGCAAGAACACTACACAGTAATTTAAGCAATAAGTCCATAAAGTAAACATAACTAAAATATTATATATTGACAACATACTAGTGGCATACAAATTGCTACAACAGCATCGGCGCTGTTTGCAATGCAAGCTGCGTGTAATAGTCAAGAATCTCTGCATTAGGCTACTAAGACATAAAAATAAAAGTATGTTAAATAGTATTTCTTACCAGAAATTCCATTAAAATTTGCATTTTAATTGTTTTGACATCTTCACGCTTACTATGTCCATCACGAAAATACTGTGATATTAATGATAAAACAATGTGCTATCAATCTTCATGAAAATAATGTTATAAGGTTAGTTTCGTGATAATATACACAAACATTTCATAATTCTTGAAGATTATTTAGCACTTATTATTCAGTAGTTCGGGATTACATGTGTTACGTGGGCTATTTGATGTGATGTGATAATCTTAAAATGTTGCTTCCCTGTTGTGTACTGTTGGTTAGACTGACCAGTCGTGTGTGTGCGCGCACGATTGGATGATGTGTGACATGAGCTCGATGGGTTAGACAGGCGGAATCGTGTGTATGACGAGCCCGGTTATCCGCAATGATTGCACCACGTAACTTTCAGGATGACATAACATCTGGCGACGAGGGAAAGTACTCACAGTGCGAGTAGTGTGCATACATATTGACAAACGAGCATCATAACCTGTACGGTGGCTTCTTTCATTCCGTTCGGCGAGTTCGTTCCGGGCCGGGGTAGTTGGAAGTTATACACAGAACGATTACATTATTATTTCCTGGCAAACAAAATAGTTGATAAGGAAGAAAAGAAGGCAATATTTTTAACGGTTTGCTGGACCGAGTTGTATTCCATTGTCTTGTCGTTGTTACTACAAGTCGACGAGCGGCGTAGAGATCTCGGACATTTTTGCGGCACTATCCCACCACCTAGAACACAAGCCGAGTGAAATTTTCGAAACGTACAAGTATCACAAGCGCGAACAGCATGAGGGCGAGTCCATTGCCGACTATGTCGCCGAGCTTCGACACTTGTCAGCACATTGTAACTTTACAGACCTAGATAGGATGCTTCGCGACAAATTGGTGGGTGGTGTGCGTGACAAGACCCTCCAGCACACGTTGCTGTCTAAGGACACATTGACTTTTCAGACTGCCAGGGGCTTGGCAGTTGCAGTGGAAGCAGCCAGCAAGAATGTGAGTCATTTACAAAGGGGAAGTGAACGAGTTGGCAGAGACTGTTAACAAAATGCATCTTGCAAGACAGCGATTTCCAGCCAAGCTTAAAACCAATCAGGACAAGTCAACACAGAGTAGAGAGCAACCAGAACATCGGCTTTGCTGGAAATGCAACAAGCCATTTGGAGAGGGCCTTCATAGCGAAAAAGAAGGGGAGACAACCGCAAGAACACCGTAGGAAGCCAAGGAGTGAACAGAAAACTACCGGGACCTATAGAGTCGGTGAAAAACAAGATTCGTCCGAGGACGAGGGAGCAATGTACAGCTTGTGTGATGTGAAGGCACAGTCAACAATGTCTCAGCTCCCAATATGCATGCCAGTGCAGTTAGATGGCAGAGAAGTGATTATAGAGGTATACAAAGAAGCTGGTTTCACTATCATGAGTAATGAAACATTTGAGAAGTTATGGCCAGAGAAACCTGTATTGCAAGAAGCAAAGCTGTTCCTGCACACTTGGTCACAAGAAAAGCTGAGTGTTTTAGGGGTTTTAGGGGTGCATGTGGAGACAAACACTACACAGGCTACGTTGCCCCTGTTAGTAACTGACGGAAAGGGACCGACTCTCCTAGGGCGTAGTTGGTTGGAGCCCCTTGGCATAACAGTGAAGGGAATCTTCACCCTGCAGAATGGTATGACGGCGGAGGTGGTACGCCGGTATCCCAAGGTTTTTGCAAGTGTAGAATTGGGATGCTACACAGGGCCACCAGTAAGTATAGAGATGGAGCCAAATGCAAAACCAATATTTCGTAAGGGCTGCCAAGTACCTTTTGCGCTGAAAGACAGCGTTTGTAAGGAAATAGATTAGTGGAACAGGGTGTCTACGAACCAATGATGTTTTCAAATTGGGCCACCACAATTGTTGTGATGCGAAAAGCTGATGGTTCTGTATGGATATGTGGTAACTACAAGTGCATCATCAACAGGGTGAGTAAAACGGAAGTTTACCCCCTCCCGACAACTGGTGAGGCTTTCTCTCATATGTCAGGTGAAAAAATATTCACTAAGCTGGATCTCGCTGTTGCTTATTTACATGTATCTGTTTACAGCAGTAGTGCAGACATGTTGATGGTCAACATGCTGAAGGGTCTCTTTCGAGTAAAGCGACTGCCATTTGTGGTAAAGTGTGCCACAGCTGTGTTCCAGAGACTGATGGAAACATTGCCGGCTGGAATTCAGGGAGTGGCAGTTTTACTAGATATCATTCTCATTTCAGGCTTAAATGAGTAACAGCACTGGCACAGGGTCCATCAGGTGCTAAGTCGTACTGCGGCAGCTGAGCTGAAGCTAAAAGAGTCAAAGTATGTGTTTGATGGGCCATCAGTTCAGTTTTTGGGTTACCGGGTAGACAGGGCTGGCATATACTCAATAGCAGACAAAGTGAAGGCTATTCACCAGACCCTCTGCCCCATCATGCAAAAAATAACTGCAATCATTTTTAGGGTTGCTGAATTTTTATGGCAGGTTTGTTCATGATAAGGCCAGTGTAGCAGAACCATTTCATCGGTTGCTGGACAAAAGGAGGCAATGGGAGTGGTCAGAGACCCATTACAGAGCATTCCGCTCATCTAAAGGACTGTTACAGTCAAACTCTGTCTTGGTCAGGGTGGCTACAAGTAGGGAAAACAAGGAAAACCTAGAAATGTCAGGGAAATTTAGTGTGTCACGGAAAACAGGGGATTCAGGCATTGTACAGGGAATATTGTTAAAGTCATACCTTAGTTGTAGGTTTGTCGTTTTTACATAGCAATTTGATGCATTCATCTACTTAAAAATTATAATCTTCCGGTTGATATAAATTTCATGGTGTACCAACTCCCTTTTCATTTTATTGTCTTCATTTAAATATTATGTTTTTACGTTGGTTACACTGGGAAAATAACATATAAAGTGAAAATTTCAAAGTGATGTTATGATGAATTGTTGTTCAAAATAAACTTGATTCTTTTTCTGAAGAGCTGAAATGTTTCTTCCAAATGTATATATACTGTACATAAAATTACTGCTGTGGTGGTGATATGCAGACAAAGTAGTTTTTATTAGGCTGACTTTTTTTGTGAGAATATGTGCAACTGTGTGAACTTTGTTTTAAAATTTGACTTGTTTTGTGAAAGTGGTATTTGCTAACACAAGTACAGCACCAAATTCTGTACCTGTGATGAGTTCTTTGATGTCATCGCAAGCGATCATTCGGTGAGTAATGTTATGATTTAATTTAAGGCATATTAAAATCTGATTTAATTCACATTTTGTTGTAATTTCTGGTCAAATATTTTTCAGAAAAAAATAATAATTTGTTAAAGTAAAATATTTCAGCTATACAAATGTCAGAGAAATGTCGAGGAATTTTTTGGCAGGAACTCTGTAGACACCCTGTTGGTTCACTACGATGCAAGAGAACCAGTTATATTGATGTGCGATGCTTCTGAGTACGGCCTTGGATCTGTGCTAGCCCACGTGCACAGTGACAGGAGTAAGAGATCCATAGCTGTCAGATCATGTATGCTCCACAAACATGAAAAAAAAAACTACTCACAACTGGACAAGTAGGCATTAGCCATCATGTTTGGCGTGACCAAATTCAAACAGTACCTGACGGCGAGGCCATTCACGATCGTCACTACCACCAACCACTGGTGAGGTTACTCGACCCAGCAAGTCAAATTCCCGACATGATATCTCCGCAGCTGTTTTGGTGGTGTGTTACATTATCAATGTTAGACTACACCCTGATATGCAGGCCTCGGGTGAGCATTGGACACGCGGATGCTGTTAGTCGGTTGCCACTGCACAAGCCAGAGTTTGACATCCCAGCTGTTGGGGATGTTCTAATGTTGGAAGCGCTGCCAGATCCCCCTATCGAGGCTGCTAGCATTGCACGACTTTCTGAGACTGATCTGGTACTGAAGATAGTGAGAAGGTACACAAGGGAAGGATGGCCTAACAGGTTGGTGTCGGAAGAGTTGAGACTGTACTGGAACTGGAAGACTAAACTATCCATTTACAAAGATTGCATTCCTTGGGGAAACAGGGTGGTCATACCAGCAAGTTTGCAGAGGGATGTGCTGAACAAGTTGCATGCTGCCCATGATGGGGTAGTAAAGTCAAAAGCTGTCGCACGTAGCTATGTTTGGTGGCAGAAGCTGGACAGTGACATTGACCAGTTTGTAGGGAGGTGTACATTATGCCAGCAATCTCGGGCCCACCCTACAAAGAATGTGAGCGCCAGTTGGTAGCAAGAGACAAAGCCTTGGGCTAGAGTTAACATACACTTTTTTGGACCCTTCCAGGTTAAGGTTCTTCTCCTGCCAGTAGATGCATTCTCCAAGTGGCTAGAGGTATGTATGGTCCCATCTGCATCATCCGAAGCAATAGTGCGTGAATTGAGAAACATCTTTAGTGTGCATGGGATACCGGAATGCATTGTGTTAGACAATGGCTCTGCATTTGTGTCCCAGGAGATGCAGGGGTTTGCGAGGAGGAACGGAGTGAGGCTGATGGGCGCTACACCTTTCCACCAATCTAGTAACGGCAAAGCAGAGCGCATGGCGCAGACTGTCAAAAGGAAGCTGAAGAAGGTATGCAGTGGGGACTGGCAGACCAGATTGGCCAGAGTTCTGTTTGCACTGCGCACCACACCAGGCACAGGGATCAAGCGAGACCCTAGCTGAACTTCTGATGGGGCATTCACTGGAGACAGTCCTGGACCAGACTCGACCATCAGCCAATCCCGATAATGTACCTCCATCACAATCACCAGAAAGGAAGAAGAGCAGGCACCTTCATGTAGGCATGGCTGTGTGGTTTAAAGTGCACGGTGGCAGTGTTAAATGGTTACCAGGAAGGATCACTAAGCAACAAGGGCAGCATGTGTATGGTGTGGACTTGGGCAAATGTGCCCCCCCCCCTAGATTAAAAAAATTTATATTTATAAAATATATTTTTTATATTTTGTTATTTAAATAATGCTAACTTGAACACAAATAACTGAAACTTTATTACTAAAGTTTCTAATTTATACATGCTTAATTAATAAAAAAGATGCAACAAGGTCACTGTCGCAGAAAAAAAATCTTCTCCCCCCCCACCCGAGAAAAACCTGAAATGCTGCTTATAGTTAGTTTATTCTTCAGCATTTTATAGTTAGGATTACAGTTGGTTAACAGCGAGTTTTTATAGTTAGGTAGTTTTGCAGATTACAGTCATTTCTTAGAGTTAGTTATCTTGTTATTTTTATTTATCTTAGTCGCCATTGCTAGTTTCTTCATTATTATTCCTCTTAGTCTTCGTTTTTATGGTCTCCATTATTATTTCTCCTTGTTTGCTTAGGTCATACAGTTATTTTCTCTTCAGTCTTTGTCTTTATGATCAATTATCTAAGTTTTTTTATTCAATATAGAGAATGTTGCTTTTGCTGTTGTTGTTCCTTCGTCGCTTCAGTGCGGGTTCTGTGGTAAGGTGTTTACTGTTCGTCGCAATGGTTTACGCCATGAGTGCAATTATCACCTCAGCCCATACCCCTGAGAGCTTCAGGTGTGCGAGAAGTGTGGAGTTTCCATTGCTCGCAAGGATACACTGGACCGTCCTCTTCGTTCCTGTACTGGAAACATTAAACATCCTGCTTCATCACACTGCAAGTTCTGCAACACTGCATTTGCGCATATTGGAGATGCTCGTCGACACGTGGCAAGCTGCAACTTTAATTTGGAGAAGAAGACCTTCAAGTGCACCAAGTGCGACAAGGACTTTTCTCGAGCAGACAACTTACGTACTCATGCCAGTAAGTGCAACGGACCTTCTCCGCCTCCGAAGAGATGCTGTGTTGGACCATCTACTCTGCAGCCTGCTCCAGCCTGTCCAAGAGCCATGGCGGTGGCTGGGACATCTTCAGGTGATGGGTTCTAGATAGTGGAGAGTGCATTTAGAGGAACCATGAAAACATACATCACCGAGAACACTTCAGTTCAGTCCAAGGATATTTGCACTTACTTAAACAACAAGGACTCTATTGTCAAAAAACTGCAGCAAGAGATCCGGGAGAATGGAGCCGTTAAATCCAACTTGTTCCTCGAGTGTGACTATGGAATGCCGGAGCCATAAAAAGGTTGAGACTGACAGGAGGGCTTTCAAATCAAAGAATTTACCCTTTACAGTGTGTACGACATGGAGGAAACTGTGGTAGCTAGTTTGGGAAAGATCTGTCAGGAGGAGGAAGAGTATATTGGGAAAGAAAGTGGTTGGACTCTAACTGCTGTGAAACATCTTCAGCTTCGCGCCAACAAGCTCGACCCACTGCATGCCTCCAGTTATATTGATTTACCAACCAGCATCAAAAACAGCAAATTCATAATTTTTCCGAAGAATGAAGAAGACAACGAGTGCTTCAAGTGGGCTATTCTTGCAAGATTTGTGGAAGGGAAAAATCCTCAACGAATGGATGAGCGCTATCATAACCTGGAGAAGAAATTTGATTTTTATGGTCTAGGATACCCGACCCCTGTGCACCAAATTAAACTATTTGAGAAAAATAATCATTATGTGACTGTAAATGTGTATACACTGAACTTGGGTGATAAAGTAGTTCCTGTACGTGTATGCAATGAAGAAAAGGCTCAGCATTTCGACCTGCTCCTCATTTCCAATGAAGAAAACAAGCATTACATGTACATAGCAAACTTTTCTCGCCTGGTTCGTTCACATTTAACTGCTCATTGTGGTGCAATAGATGTACGCAAGCGCTGTTTCAAGTCTTATGATGATTAGTTTCGTATATCAGGACATACAGGCGAGCAGTGCCTAGAAGAGCATGTAAAGTACTGGAAGCCACATGCTCCAGTTCGTGTGGAAATGCCTCAGCATGAGAAAAAACGGACGACGACCAACAACGAAGTTCAAGAATCACCATAACGCGGACGAGCTTCCTATTGTCGTGTATGGTGACTCTGAAGCCATACTTGAACCTGTCAGTACCTGCCAGCCAGATCCAGAGAAATCCTACAACTATGCCTACCAGCACCATTTACCCTACAGTTTTTCAGTATATGTACACGTGGACTATGATGTGATTCCTGCTGCGAAAACTACATGTCTGCTCACAGAGCCCATACTTTACCTAGGGGGAAATGCCGACAAGAAATTCATGGAGACCATTGTGGATATTGAGAAGAAGGCGAAAGACATATATGATGTTCGTGAGCCTATGAAACCTCTGACGAATCTTGAATTAGTGTATCATTTATCTGCAGAGGAATGCTGCTACTGTAACGAGTCCTTCACAAAGATGAACTGTAAAGTCCATGATCATTGTCATTTCATGGGAAAGTATCTGAGGCCTTCATGTAACGAGTGCAACAAACTCCATCGTCGCTAAAAAAAAATGTTACTTGTACTGTTCCACAATTTGAGCTACGATTAGAACTTTATTATTAAGCAACTGGCCTATGACGAAAATTATATCTTCATTATACGCCATACAAAAGAAAAGCTTATCACATTCACAAAGTCTCTGGGTGAAAGATTCGCACTACAATTCATAGACACGTTCAGATTTATGAGTAGTAGTCTTGCCACCCTCATCGAGAACCTCCCAGCATCTGAGTTTAAGAACACAAGCAAGTTCTTTGCCTCGGATGACCTTGAGCTTGTCACCAGAAAGGGGGTGTTTCCCTATGATTATATTACTGATTGGGAAAAACTTGATGAGCCTCAGATACCAGACAAAGAACGTACATGCACAGAAGGTATGGTCAAAGTTCAACTGCCAGACTCTAGGGTAATACAGTGATGTATACCTCAAGAGAGATGTGCTTCTCTTGAGTGATGTTTTCGAGAACTTTAGGTCCTTGTGTTTATAAACCTAAGGCTTGGACTGTGTCCGCTACATCAGCGTGCCAGGCTTTTCATTTGACGCCATGTTAAAGAAGACCAAAGTCGAACTAGAACTCATTACCGACTACAATATGTATCTCTTCATTGAGCAGGTAATAAGGGGCGGTGTGGGTCAATGTGTGAAGAGGCATTGTTAAGCAAATAACAAGTATGAGTCATCGACATACAATCCACTCCAACCATTAGTGTTTCTCCAATACGTAGTTGCAAACAATCTTTACAGCTGGGCAATGTCACTTCGCCTTCCTAAAAGTGACGTTCATTCGGCTGACTGCGATATTGATGTTTTATCCATGCCTGATGATGGTAACATCGGATGAATGCTGGAGGTGGATATTGAATATCCTGAGGAGCTACATAACGATCATAAAGACCTGCCATTTCTCCCTGTGAATGAGTGTTTTCCCGGATCAAAGCAAACGAAGTTGATTACTACATTAGAGAAAAAGGAACACTACGCTGTACATTATGTTAACTTGAAGTAGGCAATGGAGCATGGACTCAGGGTAACAAAAGTCCACAGACTCTTGCATTTCGTGCAAGAGGCATGGTTGAAGCCCTACTTCGACCTCAACACAGAGAAATGTACAGCAGCTAAAAGTGATTTAGAGAAGGAATTTTATAAACTAATGAACCTTTGGCAAATTAATGGAAAATAAAAGGACACATGAGCTAATGGAAATGGTGTGTAAGGAGGCGAGAGTGAAGAAACTAATAGCTAGGTCTACCTTCGAATGTCGCACGATTTATTCTGAAAAACTATCTTTGATGAAGATGTAGAAGGAGACAACAATGTTTGATAAACCTATTTACGCTGGTTTTACAGTCTTTGAGCTTTCCATAACCCTCATGTATAGGTTCCACTACAATGTAATGCAGGTTCGTTATGGTGACAGACTCCAGCTGGCATATATGGATACAGACTCCTTCATCTACCTTATCCAGATGACTGATTTCTATATTGACTTGGCAGCAGACCCTACCTTCATGTCCCAGTTTGACACTAGCGCATACCCTCCTACCCACCAATGCTACTCCCCTATCAACAATAAGGTGGTGGGGAAGTTTAAGGATGAGTGTTGCGAGGAGGAGATGACTGAATTTGTGGGGTTGCATGCAAAAATGTACACTTATAAATATAATGGAAAAGTCTCCAAGAGGGCCAAGGGCGTGCAAAAGTGTGTAGTGAGAAACAAACTCACTTTCGATGACAAGTCAATTTTGCTTGAGCAGACCCGTAAACGTGCAGCTATATGCAGCATCAGGTCCCACCAGCACAATGTGTACACTGAGTACCAGCAAGCTGGCCCTGTCTTGGGAAGATGACAAACGAGCCACCTGTGAGGACGGTATTAACACGTTTCCCTGCGGTTACCGAGGATAAATGTGACTATTAAGTTTCTCTGTTCCAGTTGTACATACTTGTATTTCATTGACTTTAGTTTTCTTGTGAATATGAATTGTATATAGTTTTTCTCTGTTTATCATATTTTCGTGGTGTTGTATATATTTTCGTAGTATTGTATATATTTTCGCAGTGTTGTATATATTTTCGTGGTGTTGTATATATTTTCGTGGTGTTGTATTTATTTTCGTGGTGGGTTGTAAGTTTAAGCATTGAGTTCCAATTTTTTTAATTTCTTGTAGTGTCTTCAATGTATCTATATTCTGTGCATAGTGGTTCGTTTCTTTCGGCATAGTAACCCGCCTGCACTACTTTAGAATAGTAGTGTTGCCGGTCCCAAGACCGTGTAAAAGGGGAGGGTGGTAGGTCAGCAACATACTAAGAATAAAGAGACAAAACATACATACACTACACTTAATAAAAATTAACTTGAATACAGTTATGAAGTAGCTAGCCTGTCAAAACTTTTCTATCTCACTGCTTGGAGGCATGCATAAAAAATATAATAATATTGGTGATAGCGGTGAGAGTGAGAGTCTTTCTATAGTACTTTACATATCGTCCTTAAACACTCACACAGTCTGGTGGAGTCGAATCAAGTGAGTAAATAAGAAACAAAAATGGTGGCTTAAACCCCTGGTGGCGATTCCTAGAACTAAATATAATCTATTAATCGAACAAGTGGTTATCGACCAAGTCAATTATTTTTATGGGGAATTTTTAAAAAAAATTAAATATGATGGGCTCCAGAACTTTTAAACAATTGACTGTTGAAATTCAGCAGGGGGTGGGGGAGTTATTCCAAGATGGTGGATGGATCCAAAATTATTTTTGGAAAATTTTGAAAGTGATATATTCCAAGATGGCGGCCAGAAACAAGATGGCGGATGTGACTCCACAGCCTGCAGCCTGGGCCAAAACATTTAAACCGGTCTACTAGTATAATTAAACTCGTATAGTATTATACTAGTATTAAAGTATTATAATGTTTTAAAAAACAAAAAAAAAAGATAAGTTGTAAACAAACTTCCCTTTCTTCAAAATTACTTTTACAAATTAAACCCTGAACATAGCCTGAGTTAGTTATCCATGTGTCATTAACAGTCAGAAAATCCTATAGGATTAATTATAAGACCAAATCCTTTTGTTAGTTAAATATAATGGTGTCCTTAAATTTTTGGTAGAAGCTGTACATATTAAAAATATTACATTATAATCATAGAATAATATTTTTCCAATGCTAGTTTAATTGCTTGCAATACGGAAGTTGAGAAATATTCACGTTTACGCAATTTGAATATTGGAATTTAAATGTTTGAAATTTCACTCATTCACTAACATGTCGTGTAATGTTATACGACATAATTAACAGTAATATTTAGCAAATTGTGTGTTCATACACAACAGCTGAGAGTTGTCAAATACAGGATTGCATACAGTAATGTTGGGAACAGCAACATAAAATGTTATAATAAACTTGCACTTCATATATGCTTGCACTATGTAGTATGTGTTAGTAATCAATACTTTAATCAAATGTCAGTCAGAACTGTCTAGTCATGATGATCCTTGCATCACATTCTTCTGACAACTGTGCTGTGACAACATTTATTTTACGTGATATGTGGCTGCTTAGTGAGCTTTGTTGGTTAACAATCTATGTTAGGTCCCATGGACGGAACCATGTGTGCAGTCGTTTCACACGGGAGAGCGACTGTTTCTGTCAAGCGGGGTGAAGTGACCGTTTGCGACTACCTGGACCATCAACTCACAACATAATTCTACAGTCAGGATCAAGTTTATCGCTTAATGCGTGGTATTTAGTGTCTGAAATACTTTGTTCTATATTTGTTTCTGAAGGTTTTTATTGTAAAGAATCACTGCAGTGATGGTGTTACACGTTTTGTTCGTGCTTAACAGATGTGAATTTAGGTCACAATAGATCAGCAGTAGACTGTCAAAGAGGGATAGATGTAGCCCGAGAAAACCCAATGGGTCACTCTAATGTTCGGCATGTGTTTTATATGTAAATACATAAGCAAGTAGTCAGACCATAACATGACCGCGAATGTCAATTAAATATTACAGTACTGTTAAAATATGCAATAGTTTTCAGCTCGCTGTATGAGAACGAGAATATGCGTGCATTGAATATTAACATATTGATACAATATAGGTAACTGTTATCTAGTTATTGGACAATGTGTGCACTTTCGTAACTTCATTACTGTGTTTTACAATTACGTTTTCTATCTTCATGTTTGAATAATACAAATGGACATGTATCACTTTTGCATTAACTAAATGATTCGTGCGCTGCACTAGTTCAGCCAATATAAGTGTCTTGTCGCTTGCAGAGGTGTAAACGGGCGATGCTCCCATCCTACAACAGAACCTGTGCCCAGCGCAGTTCCAGTGCACCACTATTCATTGTTCTGCAGGTTACCTAAATGCCAGGCTCCCGATAGCCGATGATTGCCGATGTGGACTTAAATTATTTCAGTGACCAATTTTTTGTGTCCATGACTGTACACTGTTAAGTCAGGCTTGTGCAGTGTGTACATATTGTTGCGTGCCATGTACCTAGAGGCCGGTGGTCGGCAGCTGTTTCGTAACACTTTGTAGACTGGCCCATGGTTCACGAGCCATGTGGCTACGTGATGGAAGTCACACCAAAGCTACATCATAGATACCTGTTCCAACTGCGCTTTTACCCTGCGAAGCAGCCTACGAGAGTCAAATCACGTCCGAAACAAGATGAAATGTCTATTTTTAGACCCCTGTAATGCGGTTATTCCCCGACTGTTTCGAGGAGTATAAACCCGCAGAATCGGCACATTTGGGGAGCGTTCGCTATTGGTCGTGCTAGAGGAAGGTGCTATGGTTGTAAAGATAGTCTGGTTAAGGTTATTTCTACTACAGGTTAGAAAGAAAATGTGTTTTCTTATGGGAGAGTTTGGCACAGGGAAAATTTCTGCCGCTAGGTGCGCTGAAGTCGCATGTGGGGACAGATTAACATTGCGGTATATGGAAGTATTACTTATTTTTGTCCATAAAATATTGTGCTTATATAATTTTGCGGTATAAATTTACAGGTT